>JAIUZE010004631.1:0-49128 GCA_022085475.1 Heliosperma pusillum | reverse complement strand
CATTAAACGTACATAGAAGGAAATACAAAAGTAAAATCATGCATATATAGATATACATGTGAGATACGATAAGGATAGATAGGCAATTCGATAAATAATGATAAGAGCATATGAATACAAATCCGAATCCATCATGTTATACAAAGACTCGGGGAAGACACTCTTAGGCAACCGAATACGCTCACTAGGGCTTACATCTCACCGTTAGCGGTATAATTTTGATAAGATTGAGACTCGACAAACAAACCATGCCAATCTCGAATGACCATGAATATCAATCATGTAATTCAACCCATACCACACATAACAACTACCATGAGGATGCCCAATCATGCAATGACCATGAATAAAATCATGAAATCATGCATTCAAGAACAACGACACAAAGACGACCTCTCTCACGGTAAATGAAACGCACTAGCACCGTGTACATGGCAAGTATGATTAATAGGCATCCACGGGAGAAAAGCCTTCCCTGAACGCATACACGATTCAATCCATTTCGTATATGTAGACTAATTTCCTCCTGGTAGGACGACGATAATACTACGGTTCCTAATCTAAACCTGGCCAGATTCTCGGAATAAACGTTTTCCGATTCGACCTGCTCGATGACGTTTTCGCATCCAAGACTCGGTCTTACAAAAAAACGCCGAGTACCCCAAATTCGGTAGATCAATTCACGAAAGAGGCGGAAAAGAGCTCAAGCCTCATAACAAGCGGTACGCTACATGCAAATAACACCACCTCGCAAGTACACAACATTTGACGGCCGGGTCGATCAACGCAATGCGTTCAACTCCCAACAACGTCGTCGTATGCCCACTAACACATGCATTTAAGCAGTAGGATACCTCTCCGGTCCGACATTCCAGCCTTACGAACGGGAAGGTAGCCAAGGGAATGAGAGTACAAAGCACAAGACAAAATAGTGCTCAAACCGTATCATTTGTAAAAACGACTCAAAGTAAGACATACCACAAACCGTCACAAAACATGTGATACAAGCGAATGAAATATCATATATCCAAAACATGAATATTATAAGTCACTACGTAAAATTATACGATAAACGGATCATGCGAACTATTATAAATTACGAGTTTTAGAAAACATAGGAAAAACATACAGCCGTGTTCCAGGCCGGTCAGGAGGGAGGCGGCCGGTACCCCGGCTTGGAGCACAGGCAAAAACCAAAAATCATCAAAACAGAGGAATGTGTTCCAGGCCGGTCGAAATGGACCGGCGGCCGGGCACCCGGCCAGGAACACCTATATACAAAAATTCCAAAATTCTCAAAGTTGTTACTGATGTGTTCCCAGCCGTTGGGCAGACCGGCGGCCGGTCGGCCGGCTGGGAGTACCTCTTCACCCGTGAGCCTTTCTCACTTACTCAATCCATTTCAATTCTCATATATACTTCTAATAATTATCAACAATCAATATATATCATCAACATTCATCAAATAACAACAATCATCATCCATAACATGAATCCTAAGCTTTCTAATCGTATTCTAATACGATTTCTAGCATATAAAGCATGTAAAACACGTAAATGATATCGAGTAACCCTTCACCGTTACCTTTTCGCGTCTTTAATCGATTTCTAAACCTTCCTAGTCTCCACCTACATACAATTAGATAATAAAAGATGAATATCATGCACCTTGAGAAAGACGGATAATTTAAAAAGCGAGAAAGACGGTAATTTTATTACCAATACGGATAGAGGAAGGTAAGAGGGAAAGAATAAGACGAACTTACGAGAATTTCAACAAGAAACGAAGGAGATACGATGATTCAAAGATCGGAAAGTTTATGGAGGCAAGGGTTTGGTTTGCTTAAGGAAGACAAGGTTAAGATGAAATGTGTGAATGAATGATAAATAGGTTAAGGGATTGGTAGGATGAGTATTATGTAAGAAAAAAGTCAACAAAAAGGCTAAAACTGCCTTAAGACGGGATTCTCATGGAATCTCGCGGAAATTCCAAAGTTACGCAACTCGGAAATCTAAACTTCGGACACGGAAAATAAATTTACGATTAAAAACTATATTTCAATGAAAAGTATCCGTAAAATTATTTTCACTATACAAATAGGGTACCCATTTCCGGGTGTTACACTATGTACGTGTAACGTCTTGTTATTTGATTTTATCTTTGAGAAAACTTTCAAATTTTCATGTTATATTTCTAATTTAACGTTTCAAAGAAGTCTAAAGATGGTATTTGTACCTCCTTTTTGGAGAAAATAGATTTCTTTCGCTTTTGTATTTGGATTTTTGCGTTTGGTTGGATGTTTGCACTTGTTATTGGAGACGTCTGATAACTAGTCCGGCACTTACTAACGTTTGTTTGATTTTCGATTTCACTATTTCGACTTTAATTTGATTTGGATAAATTGAGTTCTCGTTCGCGACGGGCACTCTTGAGATCCGTAAGTAAGTTTCGCACTTATGAAAGATTTCCTTAAACTGTTTTCGAGAGGAACCTCGTTTCATAAATATTTCCCCTTATAAAAGTTTTCGTATTAATTTTGAAAAACCGATTTCTTATCTTGATGACTTTGGTGTTTCTACTCTCAAGTTTCGAGGCGAAACTTTTTAAAAGGTGGGGTGATTGATACACCCGCAAGGTACCCTATTTTTATAGTAAAAATATTTACGGAACTTTTCAGCGAATTTTAGGTTTTATTTTGAATTTATTTTTCGAGTCGATTTAGAATTTCGAGTGAGTTCGTATTTGGGATGTTGTCGCAGAGATTCATGTAAATCCCCGTCTTAAGTCGTATTTGACTTTCGTTGACTTTTCCTCATATACTCCTCCTAAACCCTAACTGCCTCCACACAAACCACAACACAACTGTACTTTCCTTTCTCTCTAAGAAAAAACCCCATAAAAACCGTGCTCCATTTTGATCCTCTTAGATTCGTCGGCTACTTATCGTTAATCGCTCAAATTCGCGTAAGTTCGTCTTATTCTTCCCCTCTTAGCTTCCTCTATCCGTATTGGTAATAAAATTACCGTCTTTCTCGCTTTTTAAATTATCCGTCTTTCTCAAGGTGAATGATATTCATCTTTTATTATCTAATTGTATGGAGGTGGAGACTAGGAAGGTTTAGAAATCGATTAAAGACGCGAAAAGGTAACGGTGAAGGGTTACTCGATATCATTTACGTGTTTTATGTGTTTTCTAGGCTAGTAATCGTATTTAGATTATGGTTAGTATGCTTAGGACTTGTGTTGTTGTTGTTGGTTGTTGTTAGTTGTTAATTGATATGAGAATTGATGGTTTGGGATGATAAATAAGGATTTTTGGTTGATAACTTGTTGGGATTTGATTGTGCCTGAATCCCGTGTAGGACGCTGGCTGCGCCGTGGGACGCAGGCTGCGTCGTAGGACGCAGGCTGCGTCGTGGTGGCGCTGGCTGCGTTACGCGCGGCCGACTGCAATTTTCCTGCACTGACCCCTTTTCGTAAAATGATCATATCTCCTTTGTTACTAGCTTGTTTTGGGCTTGTGATATCCCGTTGGAACCGTAAGAGGATAAGCTATCACCTCCATTTGGAATTTCTGCATTTGCATGTCTAGAACTCTAGTTATGACCGTTTGAAGTGGACACTTGTTTTCGTTTGTTTCCAAACAACGTTGTTTTGGAGAGGTGATCTATGTTTTTGTTCATTATGCTTCATAAACTTGTTCTAATGCTTATGTATCATGTATTGATTCATTTTTATCATAGTTAAGTTTATATAATTCCCTATTATCATGTTTTGTGACGGTTTTTGGTATGTCCCACTTTGAGTCGGTTTTTACAAGTGTTACGGTTTGAGCACTATTTTGGTATGTGCTTTGTACTCTCATTTCCTTGGCTACCTCCACGTTCGTAAGGCTGGAATGTCGGAACGGGGAGGTATCCTACTGCTTAATTGCATGTGTTAGTGGACATACGACGACGTTGTTGGGAGGCGAACGCTTTGCGTTGATCGACCCGGCCGTCAAATGTTGTGTACTTGCGAGGTGATGTTATTTGCATGTAGCGTACCGCTTGTTATGTGGCTTGAGCTCTTTTCCGCCTCTTTTGTGAATTGTTCTACCGAATTTGGGGTACTCGGCGTCTATGATTGACCGAGTCTTGGATGCGAAATGTTATCGCATGTCGAATCAGAAAATGTGATTCCGAGAATCTGGCCAAGTTTAGACTAGGACCGTATTATTATCGTCGTGCTACCAGGAGGAAATTAGTCTACATATACGAAATGTGATCGTGTATGCGTTCAGGGAAATGTGATCTCGTGGATGCCTTTTAATCATATTTGTCATGTACACGGTGCTAGTGCGTTTCATTTACCGTGAGAGATGTCGTCTTTGTGTCGTTGTCTTTGGATGCGTGATTTCATGATTTTATTCATGGTCATTGCATGACTTAGCATCGTCAATGTTTTGGTACGTTTGAATGGATGATAATATGATGGATTTATTGTGATCATCGCATGACTTGGCATGGTTTGTTAGTCGAGTCTCAATCTTATCAAACTTATACCGCTAACGGTGAGATGCAAGCCCTAGTGAGCGTATTCGGTTGCCTAAGAGTGTCTTCCCCGAGTCTTTGTATGACATGATGGATTCGGACTTGTAACTCTTATGCTCTTATCACTATATCTCGAATTGACTATTTACCCTTATCGTATTTCACATGTATATCTATATATGCATGCTTCTATTTTGTATTTCCTTTTATGTACGTTTAATGTGATATGGCTGGGAGAACCCGGAGTTACTCTCCACTGACTGTGGCGTTCATGTTTTTCATGGATGAACAGGTTGCTTGATTTGGATGGCTTTTTGCTTATGCTATTTTGGGTTCGGGTGTGAGCTAGCGGGCGTTGTCCCAGGAAGATTCACCTCTAGTCGTTAATTAGCTAGTTTGCTAATCACTTTGACATTGTTAACCTTTTGAGAGACTACATCTCTTATCTTATAGTATTTTGTATTCGGTTTTTAATTTGACACTCCTCGTATACTTATCTTGCATGTATAAAGGTTTTTTAAATACCGTATTTTCCGCTTAATATATCACATGCTTGTATGTTTTATTTCCGCATTCGCGAGGGTTGCCACATGAATAGTTTGTGATATTAACCATCTAGAACTATTTTTCTTGTATTAGGTTTATTCAATCTTATTTGTCGAGATAAAATGGTGAGAGAGATGTTGATTCTTTCAAAGGTCAGCATCAAAGAATTTGTAATAACATCAACATGTGGATTGCTTGTTAAAGAAAAACATATACAAGAAATGTAAGAATTATTATTTAACTCTCTATTATGTGGACCTAATTACTGATATCAGTCACCTTAATTAAATAACGGTTAAATATATTGTTTCGGGTTTTTAATAGGAGTCCTAGTTTAAGTGGATTACGGTTAATGTTTACAGGCCATTAACATATCAGCCCCACTTATTCTATTAAGCCCCTTCTGCCACCTCTCTATATAAGCACACCTGTTTGTGTTTTAACCTAATTCATTCAGATTAAGAAACACACATAAAGAAAGTGAATTGGAGAATAAGGAAGGCAGGAGAAGGCAAAGCAATAAGGGTTCTTCTTTTATCTTTCTCAAGTAATTATATTATCAGACCTAATGGCTACATCACGTAAGTACCTTTCAGTAATTATTGCTTTAATCAAGATCCTATAATTTATGTTTACATGTGGTATCAGAGCAGGATTGTGATTAAAGTTATAATTCTGATTAATGTTTTGATTATGTTTTTATGAATGAACTTAATGCTTTAATCATGATGTTATAATATTCATTCATAATTGATTGTATACCTTTATGATTGATATTGTATCCTTATATCATGATCCTTTCCGCTGCCCTAATCGAATTATTTTGTTTTATATAATTTATGATGATTATTATATGATTTATGATGACTTTTTGCGCTGCCCTAATTCGATTTGTATGATTTATTATGATTATTATGTGTATGAATGTCGTATGATCTATAACATACTTGATCGAGCTAATGCTTCACTCGATCAAGATGGTTTATTCTTGTTGTTGCTCGATCGAGCTAATGTTTTACTCGATCGAGGCCTTTTTGCCTTGCCGTTGCTCGATCGAGTTAATGATGTGCTCGATCGAGTGGTTCTGTTTTGCCTTGTTGCTCGATCGAGCTGATGATGCACTCGATCGAGTGGTTCTGTTTTGCCTTGTTCTCGATCGAGCTAAAGTCCTTCTCGATCGAGGTGTTTTTGCCTTTTTATTTACTCGATCGAGCTGATGTTTACTCGGTCGGGGTCTTCCCGTGCTGTTTCGATACTTATTGTTTGTTTTTATTGTATGCTCGTATAATATTATGTTATTATGCTATAGAATTTATTTAATTTATCATATTTTATGTAAGCATACATTCTGATTGTAAATTAATTATATCTTATGGATCGATTAAAGGAGATCTTCGCATTATGACGAGTTGAAATTCACCACAGTGATTTCATCTCGTACGCGATCAGATCTCATAATGTAATTAAATTGGGCATTCACATTATGTTGATGTTCACCACAGTGGACTCAAATTATGCAGTGAATATCCGACTAAGCATCTAATGGGGTGAAATAACTCGTATTAAGGTTTTACCCACAGGTAACCTGACATTAAAGTGAAGCACTCATTAAAGAGAGTATACTTGATTATGTAATTAAGCATGCGTAGGTTGTCCACAGATACTGCACTTGCTTAATGAATGTTTATGAGTTACTCAATTAAGTTTTAAGTCTTAGTCATAATTGCTATTGTGTGATAAACTCAAAGCCTAATGTTCTGAGCATTGTTCATAATGCAGTACCATTGCAAAGCTCTCTCAATAACTGTGTCCAAGCAGTACCACAACTTGATGGTACTAATTACTCAGAATGGAAGGAGCATCTCGAGTTCTATTTAGGTATTCTTGAACTTGATCAGGTGCTTACTGGAACATCTCCTGCTGAACCAGCTTCAGATGCGAGTAAATAAGTACTTGATGAGTATAACTGGTGGAAGAAATGTGACAATCTTTGCTTAAAGTTTTTACGACTTACCACTGCACCAAACATTAAGTCCTCCATTTCGGAGACAGGCTGTACTACAGCCAGTAAGTATATGGAAATCATTAAGGAACGCTTTCAGACTACCGATAAAGCGGTAGCTGGAAGACTTATGTTTGAACTTACCACTGCTAAGTATAATGAGAATGTGACCATCATGCAACAACATGTGCTGCATATGACGAATCTGGCAGCTAAGTTGGGAAAACTGGGCATGAAAGTTGAGGATCCGTTCCTTGCCTAGTTTATAATCAACTATCTGGCAGATAAGTTTGATGCTTTTCACCTTCATTACAACACCGTTAAAGAAATTTGGAGTGTTAATGAATTAACCAATAAACTGGTTTAGGAAGCAGCAAGAATCAAACAGAAAGATGAGGCTGATGCCTCAAGAAAGAATGGTGGTTTACCCCAGGCACATCATGTGAATCATGTAAGCGGGAAACCTAAAGGTAAGTTTGGAAACATGAAGGGCATTAAGCCAAGCCCTTCTGATAAACCGTCTGCATCTGGCTTAAAGAAGGAAATTAAGAAGCAGGAAAGTTGCTTTTTCTGTAGAACACCTGGGCACTTTCATCAAGACTGCATAAAGCGTAAGAATTGGTTCGAAAAGAAGGGTAAGCCTTTGGCTTTAGTATGTTTCGAATCAAATTATGTTGAAGTTCCTTCTAACACTTGGTGGCTAGATACAGGCTATAATGTACACATTTCGAATTCCTTGCAGGGATTCCTTATGACAAGAACCATAAATCCAAATGAGGCCTCCTTATACATGGGAAATAAAGAAAAAGCCTCAGTAGAAGGCATTGGAAGATTTAGTTTGGAATTAAGCACTTGATTTAAGTTGATTTTGGAGGATACACTTTATGTTCCCTCCTTCGGACGCAATTTAATTTCAGTTTCTAAGTTAGATAATAATGGTTTTAAATTATGTTTTGGACAACCCTTCAGTATGTATCGAGACAATATTTTTGTTGGTTCTGGGATTTTAGAAAACGGATTATATCGTATGTATTTAGATAAATTGTTTTCAGAATCTCTTTGTGTTTCTCATAATGTTTATCTGCATAATAATGTTGGTTCGAAACGTGGAAGATCTAATGAAAGTTCCTCCTTCTTGTGGCATAAACGTTTGGCCCATATTTCAAGAGAAAGAATGAACATATTGGTTAAAAACAATATGTTACCTTATCTTGATTTTACGGATTTTGGGACGTGTGTGGAGTGCATTAAAGGTAAGCAAACCAAACACACCAAGAAAGGGTCCACAAGAAGCACTGCGTTATTAGAAATTATACATACAGACATTTGTAGTCCATTTGATGTTCCCTCCATGAGCGGAGAGAAATACTTCATCACCTTTATCGATGATTATTCACGTTATTGTTATCTTTACCTTTTGCATAAAAAATCTCAATCAGTAAACGCTTTAGAGGTTTACATTAAGGAGGTGGAAAGGCAATTGGGAAAGAAAGTGAAAATCATAAGGTCAGATAGAGGAGGTGAATATTATGGCAAATATGATGAATCAGAACAACATCCTGGTCCCTTTGCAAAACTCCTTGAAAGTTTGGGTATTGTCCCTCAGTACACAAATCCTGGTTCTCCCTAGATGAGTGGTGTAGTTGAGAGGCGTAATCGAACCCTATTAGAGGCTGTGAGGACAATGATGAGTAATACCAACTTACCCATAAAGTTGTGGATGCATGCCCTTATGACTGCTGTGTATGTTGAAACCGGGTCCCCAGTAAGGTAGTTTCAAAGACACCATTTGAACTGTGGAAAGGGTGGAAACTGAGTCTCTAACATTTGCATGTTTGGGGATGCCCAGCAGAGGCACGCATTTATAATCCACATGAAAGGAAACTCGATCAAAGAACCATTAGTGGGTTCTTTATCGGCTATCCAGAAAAGTCTAAAGGGTATAGGTTTTACTGTCCTACACACAAAACAAGAATTGTGGAAACCGGGAATGCCAAATTCCTTGAGAATGGCGAAGTTAGTGGAAGTGATCAGGTAAGAGATGTCATAGTCAATGAAGTTAGGGTGGCAATTCCAGCTTCTTTGCCCCCAATTTCAATTGATGAAGTTCCACATAATGATAATATTGACCCAGTCAATACTGTGGAACCTAACGTTGATGACCCTCCACTCCAGAATGATAACGTTGCCACTGAAGTTGTTGATACAACTCCTGAAATATTATTAAGAAGGTCCACAAGACCTAGAAAGCCAACTACTTCAGATGACTATGTATATCTACAACAATGTGAATTTGACATTAGTATTGATAATGATCCGGTTACGTTTTCACAAGCTATGAATTGTAATGATTCCGATAAATGGATTAATGCCATGAAAGATGAGATGGAGTCTATGGCTAAGAATGAGGTCTGGGAGTTGGTCAATTTACCAGTAGGTCATAAGGCTGTCGCCTGCAAGTGGGTCTTTAAGACCAAGCGCGACTCCTTGGGTAATATTGAACGACATAAAGCCAGACTAGTAGCCAAAGGCTTTAATCAGAAAGAAGGCATTGATTATAATGAAACCTTCTCTCCAGTTTCTAAGAAGGATTCATTGCGGATCATTTTAGCTTTTGTAGCTCATTTTGACTTAGAGAGCTACATCAAATGGATGTGAAAACGGCATTCTTGAATGGGAGTTTGGAAGAAGAAGTCTACATGGCTCAGCCTGAAGGCTTCATTATTGAGGGCAAAGAGGACAAAGTCTGTATATTAAAGAAGTCCATTTATGGACTTAAGCAAGCTTCTCGACAATGGTATATTAAGTTCCATAATACCATTACCTCCTTTGGGTTTCAAGAAAACACTGTTGATCAGTGTATATACCTGAAGATCAGGGGGAGTAAGTTTGCATTTTTGGTCTTATATGTCGATGACATACTTATTGCAAGCAGTGATTTGGGACTATTACGTCAAACTAAAGATTTCCTATCAAGCAACTTTGAGATGAAAGATATGGGAGAGACGTCCTATGTGATCGGGGTGGAAATATCTCGAGACAGATCACAAAGGACATTAGGGTTGTCTCAGAAAGCCTATATCAGTAAAGTTTTAGAAAGATTTAACATGGTAAAATGTAATCCCAATGATGTTCCTATTCAGAAAGGGGATGAGTTCAGCTTAAGTATGTGTCCTAAGACTGAGCTAGAACGAAATACCATGAAAACTTTCCTTATGCATCTCTGGTTGGAAGCTTAATGTATGCGCAGGTCTGTACAAGACCTGACATAAGTTTTGCAGTAGGTATGTTGGGTCGATATCAGTCCAATCCTGAAATGGGTTATTGGATATGCTGACTCAGATTTTGGTGGATGCGTGGACTCAAGGAAAAGCACTTCTGGTTATGTGTTTGTTTTAGCTGGAAAGCAATCTCCTGGAAAAATGCTAAACAAACAATTATTGTCTCATCCACTATGAAAGTTGAATTTGTAGCGTGCTTTGAGGCTACTATTCAAGCTTTATGGTTGCGGAATTCTCCTACAGGGCTTAGCATTATGCATTATGTTGCAAGGCCGTTGAGAATTTATTGTAATAATACTGCAACTGTCTTCTTTTCGAAGAATGACAAGTATTCTAAAGGAATAAAGCACATGGAAATGAAATACTTGTCAGTTAAGGAGGAAGTTCGGAAAAACACTGTGTCAATTGAGCACATTATGACTAGTGCTAATATAGCATATCCTTTAACTAAGAGATTACCTCCAAAGACATTTATGAAGCATGCTATTGATATTGGTCTGGAGGATAATCATTAAGGCTTTTTTCGTTTATGTTTGGATCATGCTAGTGCTTTGTAATAATGACACTTATGTTTTGATTAATCGACTTATGTTTTATTATGATGATGATTTCCGAACAATTTTCTGTATCGTATTATTGTTATTGTATACATTGATGTTGCACGATTAACAGAATCGATCCTTTTCCTCAAGGACATTATTTGGGGATTATGTTTGCTCCTTGTACAGACTGATTATTCTAAGTGATTGGTCTGTAGTACATGGAAGGACCACTTCTCTTTTATAGTAGTGTCTCCGCCATGACTCAACCAGTTGTTCAGGGATGATCAGGGTAATTAAGATAAACCCATTATGTGTTCATTTAACCGTCTACGCGCCTTATGTTATAATTAAACGTGACATTATGTTTTAATCAGTAATATGGTCCAAGTGGGAGAATGTAAGAATTATTAATTTAATTCTCTATTATGTGGGCCTAATTACTGATATAAGTCACCTTAATTAAATAATTGTTAAATATAATGTTTCGGGTTTTTTAATAGGAGTCCTAGTTTAAGTGGATTACGGTTAATGTTTACAGGCCATTAACATAAAGGCTCACTTATTCTATTAAGCCCCTCCTGCCACCTCTCTATATAAGCACACCTGTTTGAGCTTTAACCTAATTCATTCATATTAAGAAACACACATAAAGAAAGTGAATTAGAGAATAAGGAAGGCAGGAGAAGGCAAAGCAACAAGGGTTTATTCTTTTATCTTTCTCAAGTAATTATATTATCAGATCTAATGACTACATCACGTAAGTACCTTTCAGTAATTATTGCTTTAATCAAGATCCTATAATTTATGTTTACAATCTACCCTCCCCATCTAATGTTGTACTGGTTTTATATATTTCATGTGATGGTGTGGTGATGATCATGTGTTGAAATGGTTATTATTTGTTATTGATGTGGATAAATTGTGATGAAACTTAATGAGATGGTTGTTCTCTATTATTATGAATGCTGTATTATGATGAGATGTGTGAGCTACCGATTAGCACGTTGTTGAAGGAAATGTGAATCGGAGATGCGTTTGTTAGGGTACGTTGTTCAAGGGGTTGTACAACAATGATAGTAAGAACGTTGTTTAAGGGGTTGTGCTATGATAGAGATGCCCGCACAGTTGGCACGTGTACTATGAGACGTGAGACCAGGATGGTTGTGATGGTTGGCATGTGATGACGTGAGACCGTGTTGCGCTATTCGGTTGATGTATTTATTGTGTACCTTTAATGTCGTTGTTTATTATGTTTATGCTATTAATGATGAGATGTGTACGATATGTCCTTACTTAACCATTGGTTGACCTGTGTTTGTGTCTTGTGTCAAATTGTCACCCAACTTTTCTATTGGTGACCTGTAATGATCCATTTGATATTTCCGTTCAAATGAGAGCAGTTGATCTAGCTGGTATCGACTAGTTGTAGTTGCTGATGTGCTGTGATGTGGCTTGGGACGAGTGGAGTTGAGCTGATCGAGTCTTTAGTTATTCACCTAGCTGTCAAATATTTATTATTATTTAAAATTTAAGTTGTAAACTTTGCAGTCTTATTTCATTTAATTTTTTTTGCTAGTAATAAGCAAGTTGAGACAATATCTTATTATTTTTTTAATTTATTGAAAAATTCCTTTGCATTGTTTACTTTCGATATTCATTTTTTCGGGTAACCAAGATGGTAACATTGTCATTTAGTTAGGAATGTGTTGCTAAATGCTTATGCCTAAATGGGCACAAATTCTCATTTAAGGTGGGGCAACCCGTCTTAAGCAAAAGTTGCTGCTAAATGGGGGTGTTACACAAACCCGACCCGATTGCCACGTCTAATTGGTTGAAAGGAGTTATTTGTCCAGCTCATCTTCTTGCTATATCTTTTGCTCTTATGGTCTTATTATTGTTGAGTTCGTTAATCAAGGTGTAGAAGTAACTGGAGGCAGACTTCTTTGGTTTGCGTTCTACATTTTAATTATACTCTCTTAGGATGTAAGTACACCTGCTTGTCAGTATGCAGTTCATATGTATCGATGGTATTTGTGAGACGTTAGTTGTGTGGAAGATGCTAATGAAGACGTTTGTGTCTTGTATCTTTTACTATACCAATTAATTTTAATACTCGACGAAAGCGCACCGTGCCTAATTATGTTCGATAATGAAATTAGTGCTCAGAAAGCCCTAACATTACATAATTCCATGTTTTATAATTAGTACTCTCTTCCAGCTATTTTCCTTAATTCCTTCCCATTCATTGATAAACTTTTACCATAAATAAGTCAAAAATTAAAATAACAATAAATAATTGTATTTAGATCAAAACATGTTTCTTAAAATATTTTTTCAACAAAAACGTTACTAAAATGTTGAATTTTACGGTTAAAGTACCGTCTTGGAAACCGCGTAAAAGCAAATGGGAAGAAATGAAAAAATAGGCGGGGTTATCAATCAAGATAGAGTTTTGGAATTTGGATGCCTTAAGAAATGAAATGACGAAAATATATTTTTTTCCTCATTAGTTTGTAACTTTGTATTAACACTGTTAGTTCAGTTGATTAACTTAAAGATTTGAGTACGTGTTTGATTCATCTAATATAGATATGTCGTACAAAAGTAAGGGTTCCCACCAATAAGTCTTGTTCCCACCAATAAGTTTTGTTGAATACGATCACATTTCCGTAGTTGAAGATGGCCCAAATGTGACCAGTTTAAGGACATATGTAACCAGTATTATTTCCTAAGATATAACTGGTTGTTTGTCACATGAGTTACATTTTGTCGTTAAACTGGTCACGAAAGGTCCGTTTTCACCCAAAAATGAAATTTGTCAGTTTTCAATGAGAAATGGTCACGATAGGTCCGTCTTCATAACCAAAGAGAGGGGTTGATATGTGATTGATACACATTTGTATGAAATTAGAATAAACAAAAAAAATGAAAATAAATTGTGTCATATACTGTAAATGAAATATTTCATATATTTTATTACATGATTTAAAATATTTAAAATTATTATTCAAATTATTGTTTCAACCTCATACCAGAATTGATCAAACATAAACAATGAGGAATTAAGTTCTAACATCATACCAATGTATGATACGTGATGCAACATCCATACTCATGTATGAAAAAAATGTCCTCTTAAATACCACTAAGACCCTGTTCTTTTATACTTAAAGTCACCCTCGTTCAGTTTAGTTCAGAAAAATTCAGCAAAATTAAGTTCAGTTCAGTTCTTATAAGTTCAGCTCATAAAAGTTAGCTCATAAAAGTTTCAACCACTTTAACTTAACTTATATAAAATTATTTATGTTAGACTTGTTAACAACTTATTAATTAAACTATTAAACTTAACATGATTTATAAAATAAGACAATCCCGTAAGGCAATCCACTTTTATATGTAAAATAAGCTATTCATTTAATGCTAATATATGAGTTGTCTTTTCATATATTAGGATTGTCTCACATGAAAAAGAAAGATAAGAGGGAAAAGATTAAATAAATGAAAATAAATGATTACAAAAAAGGTGTAATAAGTGTAACATAATACATATATAAAGAGAAAATTTTATTATCTTGTTTTGTATTTTACACCAAATATATTTTTTTTGTTAATAATATCTTTTAAAAAGTGTAATAATAATATTAATGAAGTTAAGTTAAATTAATTTAAGCTAACTTCATATCTTATAAGTTAAGTACAGAAAATTCAGCTCCTATAAAGTTCAGTTCAGAAAAGTTCAGCAAAATTCAGTCCAAAAGAACGAGACTTAAATCTAAAAATGTGATCCATTTACAATAAAATGTAACCATATTTTTTAATAAAAAATACTTTGATAACTTATTTTTAGGGTTATTTAATGAGATTAATCCAACCTATGTCTCCCCCTCTCAAATTACTTCAACCTATATTTTATCTCATATTAATCTTATCTTTGCACTCATTTTTCTCGTATTACACTGTTGGAAGGGAAACCTGGTGAACAGGTTACCTTTCACCATTAGTCATATTGAATGCCTTCATTTTTTTTTTATTATTTACCCTACCTTTGTATCGTTCTTAGCATTCTTCATCACCTTCCATTAAAACTTCATCTTCCTTTTTTTTTTGGTATAAGGCAAGCATTCTATTAAGAATAAAACAAATCCCATCATATCCACTCCTATTTTATTCAATAAAATCCTATCATAAATGTTAGTCTGATTGATTCCTGAACATCAATTATATTCTCCTCCTTTGTGTTAGTTTTATCTCCTCAATTATTCTATCTGTTCCGTCCAATTTAGTCAACTGCCAACGTTGGATTCGTTGCCTCCAAATCTGATAAACACAAGCTTGGACTACCATGGTAGTGATCCTCTTAAAACATCATCAATTCATCATCATCATCATCATATCCATCTTACGAAATTCCCAGCTGCCATCTTTATTTTCACCTTCCTCTTTTTCATCTTCACAACCCATTTCTCCATTTACTCATCAGTCTCACACTACTCTCACTAAATTTCTGGATTTTATATGGTTAATGAATTAATGGAGTTAATGATTAATTACTTCAATTTTAGGAGTAATAATACAGATACTATAAAGCCATTATTACATAAAAATGTTTGTAAACTGGGTCTTGTAAGTAATCAATTTTCTGGTTTGGGTATGACTTGGTCAAGTTTGGTTCGGTTAAGAGGAGGAAGGGAGAAAGAATAAATAAGAAAGGGAAAGGAGGATAATGAAGGGAGAAGAAGAAGTAACCTGTTGATTTATAACTTTACCTGTTACAACAGGTTAAATTTAAGCCTGGTCTAATACGAGTAAAATGACTGCAAAGACGAGATTAATATGGGATAAAGTATAGGTTGGAATAATTTGAGAAGAGGAGACATAGGTTAGATTAATCTTAAATAGGAATTTGCGTTTAAAGTAATAATAGAGCGAACCGTCTTTAGGCATGACAAAATTGGTTATTTGGAAATTGGGAGTGTTCCAATCTCAAACGGATTTGAAATGTCACTGTAATTATAATATCCTAAAATGTAACGTTAAAAAAGCAAGAAAAATCAATAATTATTCCAGATTGTTATTATAAAAAAAACAAAAAGAAAAAAAAAACAAGAAAACAAAAGACACACAACAACACATAAACCGTATCTATGTAGCTTGCGTTTCGCTTTAACCCGAGTAACCCACGCAGCAGCCATTATTATATTATTAATTAAAAAGCAACTCCCATCACTCCACTTCTCCACTTCCTCCATTTTAATGGCGTCACTCAACCTCCGCCAACGCGCCACCCCCACGCGCTTCTCACCCAACTCCCACGCGCCACCAACACTACCTCTTCAGCAACCCTTCAACATAATACCCATCCACGACCTACTAACAGACCACCCCTCGACGCGCTACCCAGAAATACGCGCAGCCGCGTCAGCCTTACGCACCGTAGACGACCTCCGTAAACCCCCTTTCCACACGTGGGATGACACCTATGACCTCGTTGACTGGGTCGGGTTCTTCTTCGGGTTTCAACGCGACAACGTCCGTAACACGCGCGAACACCTCGTCCTCCACCTGGCCAACTCTCAAATGCGTCTTTACCCTCCTCCGCAAAACCCTTCTGTTTTGGACTTCCACCTCGTTCGCAAATTTCGTAAAAAATTGTTGGCTAATTATACTTCTTGGTGTTCTTTTTTAGGTAAGCGCCACGCTGTCAAGTCCCATGTTACACGGAGTAATACTGATGAGTTACGCCGCGAACTGGTTTACATTGTCTTGTTTTTGTTGGTGTGGGGCGAGGCCGCCAATCTCAGGTTTATGCCTGAATGTATTTGCTTCATTTTTCATCATTTATGTCAGGAACTTAATTTTGTTATTGAGGATCATCCTGATAGGGAGACTGGTAGGCCGTATGTGCCCACCACAATTGGAGAGAATTCCTTTCTTCATACGGTTGTTAGGCCGTTGTATGATGTTGTTAGGGACGAGGTTGCTCTTAGTAAAGGTGGGACTAAGCCGCATTCTGCTTGGCGGAATTATGATGATTTGAATGAGTATTTTTGGACTAGGAGGTGTTTTAAGTCCTTGAAGTGGCCTTTGGATTTGAGTAGTACTTATTTTACCACTGGGAGGAAGAGGGGTCGGGTTGGGAAGACCGGGTTTGTGGAGCAAAGGTCCTTTTGGAATGTGTTTCGGAGTTTTGATAGGCTTTGGATTTTGTTGATTTTGATGTTGCAGGCTATGGTTATTGTGGCAGCTGAGAGGACTAGGGATTCTTGGGCACCGTGGCAAGCTCTGGAGAAGAGGGATGTTCAGGTTAAGTTGCTCACCGTGTTTATTACCTGGGCGGGGTTGAGGTTGGTGCAGTCCATTCTCGATGCAGGAATGCAGTATAGTTTGGTGGGGAGGGAGACGTGGTGGCTTGGTGTTAGAATGGTGTTGAAGTCTATGGTGGCTATTGCTTGGATTGTGGTGTTTTCGGTGTTTTATGCCAGGATCTGGATTCATAAGGATAGGCATGATCGTGGAAGGTGGCTGAGAGATGCTAATGATCAGATTATGATGTTTTTGAAGGCGGTTTTTGTGTTTGTTATACCTGAGCTATTGTCCATTGTTCTGTTCATCATTCCTTGGGTAAAGAATCTGATTGAGGAGGCCAATTTCCCCTTGATTTACTGGCTTACCTGGTGGTTTCATACCAGGATTTTCGTTGGCCGATCTGTCAGGGAAGGTTTGATTAACAATATCAAGTATTCGTTCTTCTGGATTTTGGTTTTAGTTTCCAAATTTGCATTTAGCTACTTTCTTCAGATTAAGCCCTTGATAGAGCCGACTAGGGCGCTTATGAAAATGAAGAATGTGAGTTATAATTGGCATGAGTTTTTCAATAACACCAATAGAATTGCGGTCGTTTTGCTGTGGCTTCCTGTCATTGTTATTTATCTGGTAGATTTGCAGATATGGTATTCTGTGTATTCCTCAATTGTGGGTGCTTATGTCGGGTTGTTTTCGCACTTGGGTGAAATTCGGAGTATTTGGCAGTTGAGGCTTCGGTTTCAGTTCTTTGCTAGTGCCATGCAGTTCAATCTCATGCCTGAGGAACAGCTCCCCACCGTGCCGGTCATGACCTTAGTTAACAAACTAAGAGATGCCGTGCAGAGGATCAGGCTGCGGTATGGGCTTGGGAAAGCTTATAACAAGATCGAGTCTAGCCAGGTGGAGGCAACCCGGTTTGCCTTGTTGTGGAACGAGATAATGGTTAGTATGAGGGAAGAAGATCTTCTTAGTGACCGCGAAGTTGAGCTTCTAGAGCTCCCCCCAAATTGCTGGGAAATTAGGGTTGTTCGATGGCCGTGTGTTCTTCTTTGTAATGAGTTGCTTCTCTCCGTCAGCCAGGCTGAAGAGACGGATACCGCCTCCGACAGGTGGCTTTTGTCAAAGATTAGCAAGAGTGAGTATAGGCGATGCGCAATCATTGAAGCGTATGATAGTGTCAAATATTTGTTGTTGCATCATGTTATAAAGTATGGTTCCGAGGAGCATTCAATTGGGACTAGATTGTTTCTCGAGATGGATCATTATATGTCAACTGGGGAGTTCACTGCAAACTACAAGCTGAAATTGTTGCCACAGATTCACAAGAAATTGGTGGCTCTTGTTGAGCTGCTCCTGAGTGCTGAGAAGAATACTGATGGGGTAATCAATGTGTTGCAGGCATTATACGAGCTTCGTGTTCGTGAACTCCCGAGTAAAAAGAAGACAGTAGCTATGTTGAGAGAGGAAGGTTTGGCTCTTCAAAACCCTAGTAAAGATTCAGGGTTCTTATTTGAGGATGCTGTTGAACTTCCTGCTGAAGAGGATGTGTTCTTTTACAGACAGTTACGGCGTTTGTACACAATTCTTACTTCACGCGACTCTATGCATAGTGTGCCTACAAATATAGAGGCGAGAAGGCGCATTGCTTTTTTCAGTAACTCTTTGTTCATGAACATGCCACGTGCTCCTCAGGTTGAAAAGATGATGGCCTTCACTGTGTTGACCCCCTACTATGACGAAGATGTAATCTACGGGATTAGCAAGCTGCAATCACTTAATGAGGATGGAATCTCCATATTGTTCTACTTGCAAAAGATATACGAGGATGAGTGGAAGAACTTCATAGAGAGGATGCGGAGGGAAGGTATGGAGGATGAGAGAGAGATTTGGACGACAAAAGCGAGAGATTTACGCCTTTGGGTGTCCTATCGTGGACAGACTTTGTCCCGTACTGTTAGGGGGATGATGTATTATTATAGGGCATTGAAGATGCTCTCCTTTTTGGACTCGGCCTCTGAGATGGACATAAGGGATGGCTGTCAACAAATTGCTTCGTATGGCTCCTTGACTCAGAGCAACAATTGGGAGAGTTTAGGGTCAATGAGGGCCACACCTTCGCGTAATTTCTCAAGGGCTGTGAGTGGGGTGAGCCTTCTGTACAAAGGCCATGAGTTTGGGAATGCCATGATGAAATTCACTTATGTTGTAGCCTGTCAGGTGTATGGAATCCACAAGATAGCAGGAGACTCGCGTGCCGAGGAAATATTGTATCTCATGAAAAACAACGAGGCTCTTCGAGTGGCTTATGTGGACGAGGTACACCGTGGGAGGGAGGAGGTAGAGTACTATTCTGTTCTTGTCAAGTATGATCAGCAGTTGCAGAGGGAAGTGGAGATATACAGGGTGCAATTGCCGGGACCCATTAAGCTTGGTGAAGGAAAACCCGAGAACCAGAATCATGCTCTCATTTTTACTCGCGGTGATGCATTGCAAACAATAGATATGAATCAGGACAATTACTTTGAGGAAGCTCTCAAGATGAGGAATCTCTTGGATGAATTTAACAAGTACTATGGTATTAGGAGGCCCACCATTCTTGGAGTTAGAGAAAACATCTTCACAGGTTCTGTGTCCTCTCTTGCTTGGTTTATGTCTGCTCAGGAGACGAGTTTTGTAACCCTCGGACAGCGTGTTCTGGCAAACCCTCTCAAAGTGCGGATGCACTATGGTCACCCTGATGTATTTGACAGGTTTTGGTTCCTGACTCGTGGCGGGGTCAGCAAGGCTTCTAAACTGATTAACTTGAGTGAGGATATTTTTGCAGGGTTTAATTGCACACTTCGAGGTGGCAATGTAACTCACCATGAGTACATACAGGTGGGTAAGGGTAGGGATGTAGGCCTCAATCAGATTGCCATGTTTGAAGCCAAAGTTGCTAGTGGCAATGGTGAGCAACTTTTGAGCAGGGATGTGTATAGGTTGGGCCACAGGCTAGATTTCTTTCGGATGCTTTCAGTCTTCTACACCACTGTTGGATTTTACTTCAATACCATGATGGTAGTGCTGTCTGTTTATACATTTTTGTGGGGCCGTCTCTATCTTGCTTTGAGTGGTGTCGAGAAGGCTGCCATGAAAAATAGCAGCAATAATGCAGCTTTAGGTGCTATTGTGAACCAGCAGTTTGTCATCCAAATAGGTATGTTCACTGCTTTGCCGATGATAGTTGAGAATTCTCTTGAGCATGGTTTTCTTCCAGCTATCTGGGATTTCTTGAAAATGCAACTTCAGCTTGCATCATTGTTTTACACTTTCTCCTTGGGAACCCGATGCCATTATTTCGGCCGAACAATCCTTCATGGGGGTGCTAAATACCGTGCCACTGGACGTGGGTTTGTTGTCGAACATAAGAAATTCTCGGAGAACTACAGGCTTTATTCCCGCAGCCACTTTGTGAAGGCCATAGAGCTTGGGGTCATTTTAGTCGTTTATGCTTCTCACAGTCCACTGGCCAAGGGTACCTTTGTATACATAGCAATGTCAATCTCCAGTTGGTTCCTCGTAGTTTCATGGATTATGGCACCATTTGTTTTCAATCCTTCTGGGTTTGATTGGTTGAAAGCTGTCTATGATTTTGAGGATTTCATAACGTGGATTTGGTATGGTAGTGGAGTTTCCACTAAGGCAGACCGTAGTTGGGAGACGTGGTGGTATGAAGAGCAGGAACACCTCAAAACCACCGGTTTATGGGGGAAGTTACTTGAGATAATACTTGATTTGCGGTTCTTCTTTTTCCAGTATGGTATTGTGTATCACCTAAAGATCGCTTCCGGGAGGAAGAGTATTGCCGTATATTTACTCTCTTGGGTCTCCTTCTTCGTGCTTGTCGGGCTTTATGTAATCATAGCATATGCACGGGATAGATTTGCTGCTGCCAAACATATATACTACAGGATAATTCAGTTTTCTGTCATATCAGTAACTGTATTGGTGACCATCATTATGTTGAAATTCACTGGGCTTGTGGTTCTTGACCTCTTGACTAGTCTACTGGCGTTTATCCCCACGGGTTGGGGCATTATATTGATTGCTCAAGTGCTCCGTCCCTTTCTGCAAACTACATTGTTGTGGGAGACTGTGGTTTCCCTGGCTCGGCTCTATGATTTGCTTTTCGGCATCATAGTTATGACGCCAATGGCACTCTTGTCCTGGATGCCTGGATTCCAGTCAATGCAGACTCGGATCCTTTTCAATGATGCTTTCAGCCGAGGCCTTCAGATTTCTCAGCTCCTTACTGCCAAGTGATCTCCTATCTAGTGTGTATAGAGGTAATATTTTTCCTAGTACTCAACAATGCTTCTTTTGTTGCAAGGGTACAATATGGTCGGTTTTGTTTTGTTGTCCTGCTTTTCTATTTACTTCTTAGTGCCTCGTCTGATGTTCCTTCCAATCCCGGAAAATTAATAAAAGTCAAATGACGCACTTCTAGATACTGTGATGTTTTTACTATTATAATATTATCCACTTCTCTGATGTTCTTTCAAACCTCTCCAAAAAAGCAAAAGAACTCACTGAAGTGTCTACTTCTATTGTGAAGTTAACTCGGGAAGATACAGCCATTTTCTAGGCTCTAGCCCAAGGTCATTTCTGAAGTTCAAATCTGGCTTTGTTTCAGCGTTGTGGTTAAATGAACTCCTACTGAAGATATAGTTGCGAGTTCAAATCCCCTGGCATATGTTTTTGCAATTGTACATTATATTAGCCACCTTGCATTTCATTGATGATAGTCTTCGACAGATCATTTCATCATTTTGTCTATGATGTGGTGTCTGTGTATATATCTATGGATCTAGCTACTGCATGTACCTATTAAATTCTTATTTCATCATTTATAATTTCATATCACTACCTAGTTAGGGTATTGTTGTTTTTATTAGGGGTGAATCTAGTCAAAAAATTGTAACCTCATAAAACACTTAATCGATTTTGTGAAACTTTTTAATTTAGCCCTAGGTGGATTTTATTTGTGGCTCGGCCCACTGTTTAATGGAATTCTCGACACAGTTTTCACACATGTCATTGGGCAGTCGGCAACTATATATCTTTGTTGTTAACAATATAGTTAGGCTGCGTACATCTGACCCTCCCTTAGCCCGCCATCTACAAGAGCCCTTGAGGCTCTAAGGTAACGTTGTTACCATACTTCTTACTGCCTCTAGTTCTATGAATTTCAGAGTTTCTTAGGCGAATTAATTTATGTGATTACCATTTTAATCGGCTTGCCTTTTCCATACTCATTTCGCTGCAATAATTCCATGGTTTTTGTGTTTCTTTTCAGACTGAGCCATTGAAAATGATGCCGATAGACGTGCAATATATTTCTCTCATGAAGAACGCTCCATTGTGTATGACGTGACTTGCCCTGTAGCGCTTAGTTGCATGTAAGGGGGATATTTCCAACGAAGATAGTAGGCTTCTAATTTCTAAAATAGTCAAGCTATCTCATCTCTAATTTGAACATAGGTAATTCTCTTCCATGTGCTTCACCTGAATGATAATACCCTGTTTCCTGCAAGGCTGCAAGTGCATTCAGTGATTAACATTATGAATTTGATTTTTTTCTTTTGACAGCCTTTCAGTCATCAGAGAGCAGCAAATTTCCAACGAAGTTGCATGTGAGGGGGATATTTCCAACGAACGTTATAGGCTTCTAATTTCTGAACTAGTCAAGTTATCTCATCTCTAATTTGAACATAGGTAATTCTCTTTCGTGAGTCCCACCTAAATGATAATACCCCATTTCCTGCAAGGGCGTTCAGTGATTGAAATCTATGAATTTGTTTTTTTGGCAGCCTTTCAGCCATCGGAGAGCAGCAAATTTTTGATGTTCATAGATTTGCGGTATATCCCTTAGATCAAGTGTTGTTATCTTCCTGTGCAGTAACATATTGTATGATATTTTGGCCTTTCATTTTCACTCCTCCCTTTTAGATCGGTATTATTTTTCTATGGTATTTAGTCTGTAGTCATTTAGGGAGAATTTTGTGCTGCTCAATCTGTCATTCTGTACTCTTCTGAGCTTCTCCTTTTGTAGATTTTTGTCCATATTTTTATGTCCATGAAACTAATGAGGGAAGCAATGTAACCCATGGAAATTCAGGTAAATCTATAAATGGGTCGATGAAATTGTAGCTCATCTTGCTATCAAAATTAAGTAGACTCTTCAGTCTTCACAGGTGCTGAAAAGCAGAGTAATGAGGTACCTGATATTTGCTTAATTGCTTTTCTGTTGCAGTATTCTTTCTTTCTCTATTTTGTGATCATGCTCCATTTTCAAGGCCTTATTCGAGCTAATTGATTTAATTACACTGAATTTTTGCAAATTTTCGATGTACTCCCCACGGGCCCACGTATTGCCCTATGTTGCCCCAACGGCCCCCATTTACGTGTGCACAAATATGAAGGTGGGCAAGTGGTGGTGACAGAGGAGTGATGAGTTATTATATTAGGTGAACCATAGGATTTGTTAAATTTCAAATTGCAAGGTTAAAGAGCCATTTTAGATCCAGTAGTTTACCAAATGCAGAAACGGGTATTAATATGCCAAAAAAAGGCAATTTCAAAGAATATGTAGGCGTAAAATTTTAGGAACGCCAACACTTTGTCTAAATGGAGAGAATTGAAAGGAAAAGGAGGGGAGGGAAGGGAAGGGAAGGGAAGGAAGGTTTCTCTGGTTAGTTAGCAAAACGGATGTAGAGGGAGTTTGAGGGAAAGGAAAATGAATCCCTCCATATCCGTTCTACAAGGAAAATTAAAATATTTTCATCACAAGAAAGTTTAGAGTAAAAACTCACTCCCTCCATTCTCCCTCATTCCCTTCCTTCTTTCCACCTCGCCTTCCCTTCTTTGTATTCAAACACTCACTTAAAAAAATCTAGGGAGCAACTATAGAGATTTTCGATTTCTCTTTCCTTGTAATCCTCTAGTTCAGGGTGGAGGGAAGGAGTATTTTGGTCATTTTTTATGAAAATAGTAGCTTAAAGAAACATCACAAATTCAGGAAGAGTCGAAGGGAATATATATTTTCTATTATATATTCTCTACGAAATGATCATTTTATTTAAAAATTAATAACCATTTTGTCACTCTGGTCGCCTACCGTAGAAAATCACTTTTTTGTCCTTGAGATGTATTCATTTCTGCTCCTCCATAAGTATGTTTTGGAAAATTAGAAGGGTAGCTTACATTTGTTGTGAGTTCTTTAGTTAGTTTCATGGTTTTGCTACGTGATTTACATTTTCGTCCTAATAGTGGCATTTCTAGGTGGTCTTTTTTTTTTTTTACTATTTTGAGATGAACTGGTAAAAAAGAATGGTCACTTGTCTTGCAGACAGCTTTCTCGAAAGAATGTAAGATTGTTTACAAGAAGAATATGACTTTTACTTATAGTCCCTTTTAATCTCTCCAAGTATTATCATCTTATTTATCTTTCAAAAACACTTGTATCTGTTTTATCTTGTAGGAAAATAGCAATCAAACTCGATTATAAAATCAAAGGGGTAATATAAATGGGATACAAGGGTAGGTACAAAAACCTGATTGTTTGGTCATTCAACTTTTGGGTACATCAGCTCGTACATAGCTTTCTCTTGTTTTTTTTATGGTTCCACTCTGGATACTGGATCGAAGAGTTTGCTGCTGTCGTGCTGTTGTATGCTTTTTTCCTTGAGTAGAGTAGACTATCTACAATGTAAGGAGAAACAACTGTACTAAATTTTCTGCTCCAACCGAAGCGCTGCATTCTTCTTTTTTTGCTCCCGGTTATGTGCCTATTCCCTCTTCTTAGTCGATCATCTACGGATCAATTTTACATAGTGCAGTGGCCGGTTAAAAAGATGTATATCAACCTAACTCGAGTTCGCGAGCAAACTCTATTCCGATACCGACGATTCAGTTTCAGAATAAACCTGAACCATACATAGTTGGGACAGATCATTCAGGATAATTTATGTACATTCAGTTTCCAGGTTCATTACCTTGCTGGTGTCTGCGGCACCGGAAAAAAAAAAGGTTTGATATAAGTTGCATCCTTGCATATCTAGATATAACTGATTTTTAAAGAGCAGGCTAACATTGGCATCATCAAGATGTGCTGCATTCGACCATCTTCCAATTGTGTAAAAGCAACATCATTGTATCAAGATTCAATATGCATCCGTTTTCATTTTAATGATCTTTGTTTACGCCTTCTAGTGTTTTTGAATTGAAGAGTCGAGTAAAACTCGAGTCTTCTACAATGTATATCATTTATTTATATCTGGGCAACAATAGTGTTGCGTTCAAGATTTAATACTATGTTTAATGATTAACAAGCTTGATGAATATCGATTCTTCTTTCTCGTCTTCTTCACTTGAAACTTGGAGGTGTACATGCCAAAGTGTTCTGAGATTCTTTTTTAAAGAATCCCTCATTACTCGGGCCTCTATTTTATCTACTTGTATTGCTTTGTATTCTTTCCGGGCTTCGTGCCATGTTGGTGAAATAGAAATGGCAGTCTAGGCACGGCCCATGGTGTGCCATTACTGCCGTGTCGTGGGTGTGCCTAAGCAATTCCTCTGTTTTTAGCCTCATTGAGTAGTATTTTGAGCGTGGCATGCTCCGTGGGCCGTGTCGTGCCTGGGCTAGGCTTGGTCATTTTCTCAAACTTGAAACTTAGAACATGGCAAGTTGGGTCGTGCCAATTTCGTGGCGTGGCTAAAATGGGTCATTTTTCGTGTTGGGGCGTGCCAGTCCAACGGCCCACGTGACTTCCATCTCTACTAAGTAGTCACAGTTGTACTAGTTCAAGCACAACACAATGCCATGGGATTAGTAGCAATCGTGAGAACATCATAAGGTGTAAAATCCCGCTAACGCAAAGTACAAAAAATGATCCCTTTACCAAATCTGTGTTCAAGTATTCACAAGTTTGCTTTCAGATGCAATTCCTTGATTACAAAGAGCCACAACATACTGATACTCAAAATAATCGAGTACAACACTTGAATACAATTACGTGTCAATATTTCTCAGAATCTTTAGGTTACCACCCGATCGGAACCATTTCATATGCAACATTCTTGTTAAATCTTTTTGGTACAAACCAACGTCCACCAAATCGCTGTTGCAGGTAAATTAGGACAACAAAAACCACACCAAGGCAAGATATAAGAATATCCCATGCAGTTGAATACAAGTTCATTCCTGGGTCTGCATATATGTACCAAGGATCATAACTCCACGACGAGCTATGAGCCCTAAATAGATCGTAACCATGCGGCAGCAACCTAACAACTGTCGTCCCCAGATAGTATGGAACAGATAGTGGCGCCCCCTTGGAGTCGGAGAATACATTGAACATTATTTGTGGGACCAGAAAGGCGTCAAGAATGAAACCGGCGTATGACTTGACATCTCCCCAGAAGGTCAAAGTGGAGTTCGAGCTGATTTTGAGAGGCCGGAACGTCCTCTTGGGTGGGCCCCTCAATCGCTGTACTAGCCAAGCAATTAGGGCTACGACTGCGTACAGAGGGAGAGTGTAACGGATAACCTTCTTGTCTGATTCTTGTAATGCGGTTTTCTGGGTACTGTCATCCCCTCTTGCAGACCATGTAAGTTGCAGGAGACGGAATTCGAGAAGAAAGGCGACCATGGTAATAACTCTGACTAAAACTTCGTTCACTTCAAGCCATCCTCCAGATCCGAAAAGCACCGTTTTTTTGGTATGGGTTGATAAGAAAAAGGCTTCCATGTTCAATAGCAAGGGAATCATATGACCCAAGGTGATTACAATAAGCATTACTATCGAAATAAATGGAAGCACATCCGGATGCTTTTTCACATGAAAGAGCTGCAGCCCGATAAAAATGCAGGCTAGAGTGTTCGAAATTAAGATCATGCCAATCTCTAAATCCATCCTCCAAAACACTTCCTTTACTTGACTCCTAGTGAGCGAAGTTCCCGAGAGATCAAGACTCTCAAAGTAGAGAGGATCAGTGGTTTTGTCACGTTTGCTGTCAATCGTCCCTCTGACAGCTAAATTATTGTCGTTATCACGAGGAGGAAACTGAATGTCAACAAACATATCACAATCCGCTCTACTAGCATTCACGGATACATTGCTATCGGTTTCACGATTCCAACAGCCCACCATACAAAGGCGTCCAACTTTAGCATCATATAAGCCTTCCGCAGAGATTATTATCTTTTCATCACTCGTAAATGATTTACCTCCAACCTTAAACTCGTCTCTAGGCGAGATGATGATTCGGTAGGCAACATTTAGTGATACATTGTATTGTGTGCTATTAACTGAACCAACCAAGTTCGGAGTTGGTAGAACAGAAGAACGAAAGTATGGATACATATTCTGCACAAAGCGATCACCAACAAACACAGGGTTTGCCTTTCCCCAAGCTCTTTGTCCCTTGCTGTTTTTCACATCCATGTCAAATTTCAGATCTTGCGAATAAGGGTCCGGAAAAATAGTCCCTTGCTGCCTAATTCCTTTCTTCTCTGAACAAAACTTACCCGCCCTTCTAGTTTCAGTATATTCATACTTCATATCAGGAAGCGCGGCTCTCCTAGTCCCGGAAGCATGAATCTCAATTCTATCAAAATAACCCTGTTCATCCACACCCTTTTCACTCCACATATGCCCGGAAACTACATTCCAATTCCTAAGTGTCAATCTATCAGGAAGCTCAAATTTTACCCTTATAGAACAATCACCAACAGAAGCATTCAACGGATCCTCAGTAAAATTAACAATCCTACAAACGACAAAATCAATCCCGGTCTTTCCCTCATTCCAAGCTCCCTCAGCCACCAATGTCCTACCAGGATCCAATGGCTGTCGAACACCATTCCGAACATCACTAACATTCGACACAACAAACGCAACCCGAACCAACCTCTGGCCTGTACAATCTATCTCATTCATCGACATAAACCTCGGCACAAAACCAAGTAACCCATCAATCGAACTGCAATTCCTATCACCACAATCTTTCCCATAATCAAGCTCAAAATAAGTAGCCAAACTACTAATCTGATGACAATTCCTGAACAACCTACCAGCATTCGATTTCGACAACGAAGAACTACTACTATTACTACTACTACTACCAGTATCCTTAATCAAAGAATAGTTATACTCCATCCTACTAAAACCCATTATAGAAACAGGCTTAAAAAAGCTAAGACTACCATCAAAATTCAAACTTTTCAAAGACCCAAAAACCAAACTAGAATAAACAAAAGAAGTGTTAGGATAAATAGCATTAAAAACAACATCATATTCCAAATCCCCTTTATTCCCAAACCCAACCATACACAATTCCCCAGAACCCGAATCCCAAAACCCAGATAACTGAAACCGGATCACTCTGGGGCCGCGGTCGATCCGGGGCCCACCGTGAGAGGTAAGCAAGTAACGACCTCGGCGGCGATACGATTGGATTGATAAGGTGGAATCGAGCTTGAAGAGGGAGGGGCGGGTGGTGGGGGAGAATGTGAGGGGGATGAAGGTGGCGGTGGTTGTTGCGGTGGTGGGGATGGTGGGGCCCAGGAGGTCGGTGGCGGAAGGGGTGGTGTAGGCGGCGAGGAAGGTGGGGATGTGGGGAGTGAAGTGTGGGATTTGGGTGGAAGAAGGTGGAGAAGGAGGGAGGTGAGGACAGTGTTGTGTGTAAGAGATTCTTGATGGGATTGATTGAGGTTTGATTAGTGAAGGGAGATTCAGAAAAAGGAGGAGGAGAAGGAGAATGGAGAAGAGAGGAGGTTCACTTGTCTTCATTGTTGTTGTTGTTGACTTTGTGTTAAGGAAGAGAGGAAGAGGAGGAGATTAATGGTGATTTTGTGTGTTTCTTCACTTCCTCACTAATATGCTCTTTCAAGCCCAAGATGCCAAGGACATCAAGGTTACTTTAGACTAAATCTACAATAATATCACATCACACTACAAGGCTAGTCGCCCAAAAAAAAAAAAACACATCACAATAAACTCTTAAGTTGATCACTTGATTTGTTGATCTAATTAAAGCCACTGCATATCTATTTTTAAGGAACACGGATTAGATCTTCTCAATCTTATTCTTTTTTAAATTGGGGTCCATTTAATTCAGTTCAACTCTTATAAATTCAGTCTAATTCCGATCATAAAAGTTCATCATATTCAGTCTACATCAGATCAAATAATTTCCATTAGTTGGGTTTTTGTAATACGTATTTTACTTAATGCACTACACTGTACACTTATTGACAATTCTACCCCTCTTATTTTCTCCCATACAATTTTTTCTCTGACTTGCGTTCAACTGAAAACCGGATACCGTATATACGAAAAAACCGTATTTAAAACCGGCGGCTATTCGATATGGTTTTAAAAACTCTAGTGGATATACAATTTTTCTCACCCCTAGGCCCTAGCTGAGAGTCAGCACAAATTCTTGTTTCAGACGGATCAAGACTCTTCATAAAAGAGCAAGTGGGGGATAATTAATTCATTATCCTCCCAATTGCCCCACTTGCCTCACTTGCTCCTTCGTGAGGGTTGACCCGTATGAAGCAATAAGAGAAGTCGCCCCGTCTTAAGCAAGACCAATTGGAGAGCCAAAGACACTCATTTAGTCGACCCGGGAAACCGCAAACCCGGCCCGTGGCCCCAAGCAAAGTTACTCCGTATTAAGGATCCCAGCGAGAAAACGAAAGGAAACCAACACTGAAATGGCGGAAGGAGACACTCAAATGAGTGAAACCCAACCCCCTTCACCACCTCCACTTGAAGAACTAAGTAATAATGAAGATAATGAAGAAAATGAAGAAATAGAAACAATGAAAATACATGTTGAAGAAGAAATTATACAAGGTTGTGAAGAAGACCCAGGAAAAATCAATGCAGAAGAAGAGGAAGAGGTTGAACAATCTGAAGACCCAATTAAATTACAAGTGGAAATCAACCAAGAAATTGGAGAAGAACAAGTAGTTGAAATTCTGATTCCTCAATTAGAAGAAGAAAAAAAAGAAGAGGAAGGTATTGTAAATGTTGATGTACAACATTTACAAGAAGATGAAGATGATGGAATGGAAGGTCCCCCACCCGGTTGGGATTCTCTGCCTCCGCCTCCTCCGCAACTTCCACCTTCTCCCCAACCAGGTTTTTTTTTTCTTTTTTAATTGATTTCTTGTTTTAAAATAAGGTTTATTTATAAAAATGACGAATTACTTTGAAAATAAAAATAAAGAAATGGGTAGTTTAAAAAAACAGAAAAACAAAAGAAGCCAAAAAACTTAAAAAATTGCGGTGAGCGTGGATCGAACACGCGACCTTCAGATCTTCAGTCTGACGCTCTCCCAACTGAGCTATCCCCGCTAGATGTTTCCTTTTTGCTATCTACGCTATATAAAAGTTGATTTATTTAAATAAGGACATTTTAAATCTAACCGCAAATATATTTAGGAAAATGAGATAGAGCCACCCGGTGGTACCGGCTTTGAGTATCACCGAGAGTAATTTTGTAACTTCATGACATTTTAATATTTTTTGTAAGAATAGTGAAATAATTTAGCTAAGGGCAAAAATGGAATACTACGTCCTTAGCATGTTAGTGATCAGAATCGGGTCCTTCAACTTAAGCTCGCTTTGCGACAACTGCCATATTCATCCGAAGTGCCACGACCGTAAGCTAAGTACTAATACACACTTTTTAATGATAATGTGATAATGAAACATCTCAGGGGAATCAAGTCACAATTCAAAGTGAAACTATTTAATGAAGTTGTACGGTGATGATCGTCTGTGAAACCGATTTCAAGAAATTCATGGCTTAAGATTTGTTTGCTTGTATTACCTAATTATAGCTGGCTGCCTAACTCCTTCCGTAATCGAGATTTTGAACCCCAATGGTTGATTGGGTATAACTGTATAACACTTGCATGGGGAAGAACAAGAACAAGGCTGCGACTGTGTAAATTCCATCACAGAATTAAGAGTGAAAATAAAATATTTTACTTTTCTATCCTTCCGTACAATTCGCCCAAATCTAAACTGACTTTTTATATTTGTGATTATTTGATTATTTTATTAGGGTGATACCGAGATTGTATACCACCCGGTGGCGCCCTATCATTGTCCATATATTTATGCCTCACCCTCACTCATCCCTGACTGACATTGTAGAGCTGCATTCACTTGTGATGCATGAGTTTCGAGTGTTAATTATATTTGCGGTTAGATCCGAGGATGCCATCTTCACGAGTCCTTGTCGACATCCACAAGCTTTGCCTGTTATGGTACCAGCCACAGACTGATATACGCACCAAAGTTGGCTGATTTCACGTCCTCAAATGGGTTCCTAATTCTGGAGAAGTTTCTTAGCATTGGTCTAGTGAGACATTTTGGTTGTTTCAAATTTCAATCAAATGATAGTAAATCATGGTAAAATATCAGGTGGAATTTAGTCGCTCATAGATATACAACAACATTAACCGACACCTCAATGTCTCCCACCCATGGTTCGGTGATGTACAAAGTCTTACCCTTGTTCTGTGCAATTACAAGTTGTTTTGGGATGACTCATAATGAAAGTACGTTGTAATTTGCAAATCCAAGGGTCATAGGTAAATATGGTAATACTTGAAAAATACCTTAATTGGAGGTTCATTGATGATATTTCCATTGACCATTATGGGAAGTTAGCATGCTATCTTCTCATTGTCGACGCTAGCAGTTGGCACTAACCCGTTTATCTTACAACTAGTGAACAATTTTATCACCTTTAGTGAACAATTTTATCACCAAAACTTGAAAAGAAAAATGCCCTTACCGTGTTACCTTAATGGCGTAATTCCTTTGGTGATGGTGAAGCTTTTGCTCACAGCTCCAACTTACTGACCTTTTTATTACTATTTGCTAATGCCCAAATACTCCTGTGAATTTTAGGTCGGTTCACAGTTATAGCAAAGTTGTCATTGAAGTAGTATTTTTGGAAAACATGTTTGGTTAGTTATGTCCTCGAATACTTTGACTCATCGCTGTTTGAATTGCATGTCAATATGCTATCATGCCATGTCATATAGAGCTCATCATATGTTAGAAAATTAGGTTTATGGACTGATTTTTTGAATTTGATGAGCTGAGCGTATAATCGCATGCCACAAATAATGATGTAGTGACTGCAACATTTAACCAGAAGTTGTTCTTTCACTATTATCGCTTAGTTGCAGACCGAGTCAACAATAACTTTACCAATTCGTTCAAAAGCCAAAAATGGATCACATTTTTGCTTAATTAAATGCCATGATACGGTCCTTGCCAGGTTTTAGACAACATCAGTAAAACACATCCATATATCGCTCTATCGCAGTTGCACAGGTTATTTTTTTAGTTTTTTTTTTCAGTGTGAAAGTGTGTCACTGCCTTGCAGGCTTGCAGCAGCTCTTCAATTTTAATCCCTCTGTCATGAAAAAAACTCACTAGCTCCCATTTTGTGATGTCCATGAATGAACTTTCCACTTGGAAATATTCTTTTTTGTAGGACACATTGTGTTCATTATGGTTTGTGACCCCATATCTTTCATCAACTTGCATTTCCATCTACATTGTACTATGTTCCTTGTTTTTTTTGTGCAAAATAACCCTGGAATTTCATTCATGGATGGAAGGAGTATTAGATTCTTAGTTAAGACATTGTTTATTTATTTTTAATTCTTTCCAGTGGTGAAATAACAGAAATGGGTCAAATGGTCTGTGGTTCTTGCCGCCACCTTCTATCTTATCCTCAAGGTTCCAAGCACATCCGATGCTCATGCTGCCTAACAGTGAACTATGTCCTCGAAGGTCTTTTTTTGCTTCAACTACTAATCATTCCGCCTTCTAATTTCCAAACATCTGTAAGATTTTCGTATAATTGATTGTTCACTAACCATCAACCTTTTTTGGGTCCTTCTTTTGGGCGGATATCAGAGCATCAAGTTGGACAAGTGAAATGTGAGATTTGTGCAGTTTTTTTGATGTATCCATTTGGAGCCCAATCTGTTCGGTGTTGCTCTTGTTGTTCAGTCATCAACATTAGAGTATGTACTCTTTACTCAATCTGAATTAGCACATAAGTTTATATCTTCCTTTTTGGGTATACGCCAAAAACTATAGCTGTTTGTGGATGCTATAACCCACAAATAAGTGCATTTTCATTGAACAGTTACACGTTTGATATACCGTCTTATGATAGTATAGTGTAAAGCTATTCAAGTAGCGAAGATATTGATTACTAATGTGTGTAGTTAATCTTAGAAAAAATAAAGTGTCTTATCATTAACATTTGTGTAAGGTGGTTCATGGGAAGTCTCCATGACTATTTTTTGTCATTTAACGAGTAAAGAATGTTCTTATAGGAACATGGAAACACCATGCTTTTAGGATTTTAATCAAACAATTAATCAATAATATTGGTGATAGATCTACATGATCTAGTGGTGAAGGAAGAGGGGGCAAGGAGACCTTGTTAGAATTTTAAAAAAATTTCAAGGTTTCATTGAAAAATGTATGTTAAAAAAAATAGTTTGCGGTCCCTGCTAGATTTGAAATTGAACACACGAAGCACACTGAGGTCCTTAGGCCCTGCGGCATCGAGTGAAAAGCTTTAAGGCAAAAGCGGGCTTTGGAGACATGAGATGCATTATTTTTGGTAATAAATTGTATTTCAAAAAACAAATGCGGGAATATAAGCTTTTCGGGCTTTATTAAAGAGGGCTAACATGTAAAGAAGTAAAAGCTACGGATAATGGGGCAATGTGAAGGATAATACTCCTATAACAGTGTTCAAAAAAATAAATGGAAATTGCATAGTAGTGCACCTTGTTAGGTGCGCTTTATCTAGAAGGTGCACTGAAGGCACGCCAAGACGTTTTGGCTATAACCTCGCCGAGCGTTGGGCTTAAGGGTGCTTCTTTCACCTCTGCCATGATTTGAGCCTTGTTAAACATGTTTTTATGCTAATTTCAGCCTCTCTCATTTGATGACAGGACCACAACAGGCGTCCTTCGCTGTCTGTTCAACAAAGCCGAGCCTGTAGACCTTTTCGCATTGGTCACTGATTGAAAGCCAACGTATCTAGATAAACACACGGATCTAGTTAGGCTCATATACATCAACTATCTCTTGGACTAGATAGATCTTGCGTCAATTAAGCTCGCATAAGAGCAGCAACTGGTGATGTGAACTCAGCAGCCGACTATTATTACTGTATGTTCTTTGTAGCATTCTTTCAGTGTTGTCAATGCTTGCTTTATGTACTGTCAGAGTGCAGTCAATTCAATATTAGAATTTGAAAACATTTTATTAGATTTTTTGCTGTTATCGGTACTGTATGTTAGATGGCTTTTAGTAGAGTAGAACCTATAAAGATGAAATGTAGAAAAATGCTATATTGTTGCTTATGGATTTCAACCATCAAATCCGAGGCATGGGTGTACCCCAATCTCGTCAATGATTTTACGAGCTAAACTAGTTAAACATCTGCCTATTGAGAACATTACGCTAGTTGCTAAGGTTGAAAATTAGTTGGTCATACTCATTCTTGTTTGGGTTGCACTTTGTTTGGTTAGACTCAATAATTGCCCAGAGGTTGAGAAATAGAGGCTTGGATTCCAGTCTCCAGAGATTTGAATCTCTATTCCATCTGACCACAGTACTACTTCATATGTTTTCTTATTTTAAAAAAAAAAATACAAGATCACTATGATTAACAACAGAGGTAAAAAGTAGGATAATAATTTATTGAAAGTGAGTCGACACAAAACAAAAACCGTTGATTCGTCCTCAAGGAAAGTTAAAAGCCGGTCGTTTAATCAACGGTTTTAGTCTTACTTTTTCCTTGGGTAATTTGGATTTAGTGTGATTATTAATTTATTAGGGGAGTCAGAGACGCTAAATGAAAAAGAAAATAGAGGAGAGTAGGGTACTGAGTGAAAGGTGGAAGTGAGGGAAATTAGTGGAATTACTTTTTACAATGGGCTCACTTTTGTTGGAGCCTTGGAGGTGATTATGAAGGCTACGTTTAACCGAGTTTAACCGAGTATGAGCATGGTTTTGAGCCTCATACTTTTATAGTCTCATGCTAAGACTTGGCATAAAATGAAAAGCCTTTTTTCAAGTCAAGTTGGGTCTTGGAAATCCAAGATCAAACTTGAGTCCCGTTAATAGTACTCCCTCCTAGTCACTCATTTCTTCCCCTTTCCCTTTTACACAAAAATTAAGGAAATGAATTTGGACCACACAAAACACACTACCCCAAATACAAATGAATTTAGACCAAACAAAACACACAACCCCACATCCAAAAAGGGAAAGAGGGAAGAAAACCCGACTTACCCAATAAGGAAAGAGGGAAGAAATGACCGCCTAGGAGGGAGTATTTTGTTAGAGTTAAATGTGTATTAAGCGGGTCCTACATGTTGGGAAGTAACCCCAACATTATTGATGAACAACACTTATGTAACTAGTAACATGTGGAGTCTTTATTTCTTCATAGTTATGTTGTTAAGTTACCAATATTTACATATTAGATGTTTATGTTATAAGTGTAAACTAGTTTTGAATTGCACGGGTATGTTGTATACGGATGTTATCGCAGCTGAAATTACATGAATGGAGGTAGGATGTTGTAGATAATAATGTAAATAGTAAGAAAGAACGTGTTACGATATTCAATGAGCATACATATTTATAGAAATAAATGAAAAAAAACATAATTAAACTTACAGATATTCAAATATGTCATGATATACAACATTAGTTGTTGTATTGGATATACTCTTAAGACTATCAAAAATAAGAAGTTTCAAGCCCGCTTTTCTTGTAACTCTAGAAATTGCAACATAAAGCTGGCCATGACTAAAGACCGGTCTTGGAAGGAATATGCTCACATGGGACAAAGATTGACCTTGACTTTAATTTATTGTCATTGCAAAACACACGGCTATGGGGAATTGCCTCCTACTAAAGCATACTGGAAATTTGCTTGAGTCCTAAGGAGTAAGTGTTATTCGAGCGATGTAAACTATATCACATTTCCGACTCTCAGTTAAAACTGTACACCTAATAACACGCGTTCCCAAAGCTGTCACAATCAATCTCGTGTCATTACATAACCCACGAGATTGGTCAATGTTCCCTAAGAAGCATTACCATAACACCAATTATGTGGAATGTAGATCACGCTCACCACTATAGGTGACGTCTTTGCTAACTTCATCAGAGCTTAGATATATTCTTTCATCCTTGTCAATAAGCGATAAAACATAATCGTTCCCTTAGTGTGGGGTAAAGGGAATGATTAATTTGGCAAAACAAACAATAACAAAGAGAATCTGACTATTTTAATCCCTTTCCCTTTCCTGAAAACCCGTTACCAAACGTCCCCTTTAGTGTGGATGTGAGAGAATGAGGTTAAACACCTCCCTAATGACATTTTTTGTGTTTTAATCTAAGTCATCCATCTCCAAAATCCAAGGGCCTCTAAGAGGACTCATGGACTCACTCTTTTGGGGTGGACTCATTTGATCTCATTCCTATATATATATATATATATATATATATATATATATATATATATATAGTCAAGATCCGGTGGAAACGACCACTCGGTGGAAAAAGTGGAAACGTACACTCATGACTTATTCCACTCCCATGTTAGTTGCAAATTCACTCAATAAAATCAAATATTTAATTCACCCAAACTATCATCAGCAAACTTAAGAAATTAAAACAACACTCCTCCCCCATTTATAACCACAGTAACATACTACCCAAACCCAAATCTGACTTAATCACTCATCCCTATCTATCAGACTACCACTAGACTCCGGCAACCACCGCAATCACAGCCAAAACCGTTGTCTACATCATCGTCGACACCATAAATCGCCGACAATATGCCACTACACCATTAATCGCCGACGTCAAACACCTCCGTCACCTCTATTCTGCATCCCAAAACGCTGATAGTGACTGATTGTGAATCAGAGAATCGTCAGCGTTTCACCGGAGTCGTGTCACGCCTTCTTCTATTACCTTTTCCCCTTTCATTCTCCCATTTGTCGGCGCTGAAATCGAAGGTTCTCGGACTACAAGATTGCTTGCGAATCACGGATTTTCGCTGGCAATACAAAGTGGCTATTGATAATGGTGGGGAAGGAGTTGTGCGTGGTGTTTAATTTGTCGTGGTATTTAACCAATCGAAATTTAGCGTATCTGGTTTGACGTATCTCAACGTAAGTTTGATGTACCTAATAACTAGTTTTGTGTATCTATTTTAATGTCCATTAAAATAATGGCTAGTTACACAAAATTAGTCATTAGGTACAACAAAATTGATCTCAGGTACATCAATATTTAAAACGTGTATACTAATTTCCTAGCTCCAATAATGATATATATGGTGATTAGAACGGAGAAAGTGCTACAGAATAAGGCGACGACGGTAGTCTCTCCACCAGCGTCTTGTTAACGGCGGCGGTCTGTGCCGGAACTCGGATGGTTTTGGGTACTGTATTAATAGTAGGGTTATTACTTATTGATGCCATGTATTTATAATGTGGTATTTTGTGGGTAATTTTGTGTGTTTGTAATTTAGTGGGTAGTAGAATAAGATGAGATTTGTGATTTAATGTCAGGAGTGATAAATGTGTGAATGAAGATGAAAATAGTTGTGTATCATTCATGTGTTGGTTATTTTTGTATATATAGGTCGTTTCCACTTTTTCCACCGAGTGGTCGTTTCCACCGGATCCTAAATCTATATATATATATATATATATATATATATATATATATATATATATATTATTGTGTGAGATGATTTTACACTATAAGATTAAGACGCTCACATCAGGGAAAAAAAAAACATGTTTATGAATATTAAGTATATAATATTTTGCAAAAGATGATTGTCTCATAGTATAATACTGTTTTACTCTAAAAACGTACTAAAACAAATTGGCCCAATAAATATAAATGGGTCGAATAGCAGCTTGGCCAAATGGGTCGTGCTAAAGAACGTCGACACATTACTAAATAACGTCGACAATTAGCATTGAACTTCCAACTTTACCCCTCATAACCTTCCACTTTATGTTGGAGCTAGTGTCCTCCACAGTTAGTGTGATAACAGCTAAGGTTCACAGGGTATTCTTTGTATTATAATCAGTTGATTAACGTTTATCGATAACGGTTGGCTTGCTAGATAAGTTTGACGTTATTGTCATACAGATGGCGGTGATCAACTGATCTCTAAAAGTCACACCTAGAGGATGTGTTTGAGACATGTGATTATTTGAGAAAATAATCATATTGATGCCTTATAAATGACTAAAAGGTTAGTCGATGTATTTGATTAAAAGGTTAGTCAATGTGATGATGATACGATTATTTAATAACGATTAAATAATGTTAGCTGGTAATTGAATATAAACTGTTATATTTAATCAATGTATATAGTGTTGGTCTAAACTAAATGTAAACTGTTATATTTAAGTTGGCGGATATGTATTACACGATATTATTATAGTGTATTGGTCCGGCATTACTCGGTTTATGTGACGGTCCATTACTAGTAATAATTAGAATACATATTACATTATGTACATATAAAATTATATGCTAATTACCTAATAGAGGCTGAGTTAAATAAGGAAACTAGGTTTTCCTTCTTTTCTTTGGATCTCACGGCACAAATGGAGGTTTAAAAGGGAGAAAAAGAAGTTTTTCTCCTAACCCTAATTGGACTCCTAAGGTGACGGCACAAGTGAAAAAGAGAAAAGAAATTCTGATTTTTGAACACTCTTATTCATCTTGATATTCATCATCAATACACACAAAATTAGAAGTAATTTTTGGGTATTCGTTCTAGTACGACGAAGGCATTTCTTGAACCATCTTGGGTGCAACGATTAGGAGAATACCTACTTTGATATTTGATCTTAGGCCTTTTTCTAGGACCGAAGGTTATTTCTTAATCTCTTGTTTATATTATGCAATTTCATTTATGACTAGAAATTTATATAGTTATAATTTCATTATAATCCGAAATTTTAAAGGTAAGTATACCGATATTTCCCACAAGTGGTATCAGAGCAATTGGCTATGAAATTATTTTATATGTTTTCATATTTGATGAAATATAAGATTAGAAATTTTTGTTTTGTTTTAGAAGAAAAAAATTAGGGTTTGCTTTTTTTTGGTACTGTTCACGGCCAGGGAAAAAAAAAATTTGGTACTGTTCACGGCACTGTTTAGCCGTGAGGAAATTTTTTTTTTTGCCTTGTTTTTCCATTTTGATTCATTATAATTGTTGTTTTAAATTGTTAAGATAATAATATAATGAATTAGTTGATATTTTGATTTAATGAGGATTAAATTGAAATGTAAAAGAATTTTTTTTTGGATGTTAAAGAACATTCATTGTGCTAATTTTTCGATATGAATATACAAAACAATTATGATTAGTTGAGTATTTTGATAATCGATTAATCATGATTTAGATATTCATTTTAAAAGGTTAATTTGAATCATCTAGTTTGTATAAATGTTTAATAATCATTAGATGTTGAATGTTTGTACCGATCTAGTTTTATTAGCATGATCAAATTAAAAAGATTAATTTGTGTTTGTTTTGTTTTTAAAACCGAAAAAAAAAATAAATTTTTTTTTGTACCTGCTACTGTTCACGGGTACTGTTCATTCGTGAATAGTGAATTTTTTTTTTAATTTTTAATTTTTTTTGTTTCTTGCATTATAAAGATAATGTATGTTGTTTTGTTGTTGTGAAAAAGTTCACAATGATAGATACCGTATTATTTTAAAAAGGTTTAAAATAATGTTGAATTTAATTTATTTTATACCCGATAATATGAATTAAATTGGATTATGGTTGATTAAAATTGTTGTCTGCAATTAAGAAATTGTCACATAATTTTGATCATTTTAAAGGTGTTTTGGATAAATTAATCATCATAATTAATGAATTATGCAATGAAACTACTCAGAAAACAAGCTAAAACAAACACAAATTGAACTAAGGTTATACACTTGGAAATTGCTCTGCTTTTGTTTGGACTGGATGCTGAAGAAAGAGATAGATCCTTAACCAAAGCACAAAGCCAATGGTTGAAGGTTGAACCTTGATCCCAGCACAAAGCTAAGGGTCTAAGCTCACTCCCAAGCACACAGCAATGGAAGTTGTCTCAAGCACACAGCCAAGAGATATCAACAGAAACAATGGTTTCAGTTTTTGTGTTTACTTCAAATCTGTCTTTCATTCATTGGAAATAAGCCTAATATAGGCAATGAGGTTACATCTTACTCGTTCACTACATCTTAGGGCCACAATTGGCTTTCAAAAGAAACAGAAATAACAGCTACATTGTTCAGACTAAAGCAATAAAGTAGAAAAGCAGTTCACATAAGACAATTTGACTTAATTGGTTTGCTTGGGTTGATCTGGTGAAGGAGTGGACTTTCAAGCTTGGTTCTTGAGCCAGAATGGAGTAGGATGAATGCCAAAGGGTCTGCTAAAAGATCCTCGAGCTGGTTTGTTCAAAATAGGTAAGTTTGATAGTGACATTTGAACTACTGCAAAAAGGGCTGAATTCTGGACAGTTTGAGTTTGTCCCTAAGCTAACTTTTGTTGTGTGCATTTCCTGGAGAAGAAATCCTGGACAAAGTTGTAGAGGACCCTCCCAAGGACTAAGATTGATCACTGGTTAGTCTTGTTTGAGTGTATAAGGCCCCCATGGACCCTGTTTAGAAAAACTGTGACTGACTGACTGTGGCTGAGGGTTGTTGTTGTTGTGTGAGGTTTGTTTTGTTGTTGGCTGGGTGTTGTTTTGGTTGAGGCTTGGGAAGTGGTTGGCTAGGTATTGTTCTGGCTGGTGGGGTGTTGTTTTTGCTGACATGAAATGGTATTCACTTGGCTTGAATAAGGTAGTGTCATCTGGATTAAACAGGGCATTGTCATAGCTAGTCATGGTGTTGATTTCATTGTTGTTGTTGTCTTGAGCTTGTGTCTTGCCTTGATCATGTACTCCTGTTGCAACCTCCCTTTCTTGAAAAGGATTTGCCCTCAAATATTCATCACCTTCATCATCTGATTCACCATGGTAGGGGCTCAGATCTCCAACATTGAAAGTACCATGGACACCATAGCTTTCTAGTAGATCCACCTTGTAAGCATTTGGGCCTAGCTTCTACAATATTTCAAATGGTCCATCAGCTCTTGGCATGAGCTTGTTTCTCCTCTTATATGGAAACCTCTCTTTTCTTAAATGCAACCATACAAGATCCCTTGCTTTGAACTCCCTTGCTTTCTTAGGCCCTTTGGACCTAGCCTTGTACAACTCATTGGACCTTTCAATCTGCTTCTTGACTTGCTCATGAATCTGTATCATTTGTTCAACTCTTTTCTTTGCATCATAGTTTGTTTTGCTTCCTTTGACTGGGGCCAAATCTGTAGGCATGAGAGGATTAGTACCATAAACTGTTTCAAAAGGGCTTTTACCTGTGCTGCTTGAGGGAGCTCTGTTGAAGGCAAACTCAGCTTGTGCTAGCCTGAGGTCCCAATCTTTCAAGGACTTAGAAACAATGCTCCTCAAGATCTTTCCTAGTGTCCTGTTAGTGACTTCTGTCTGCCCATCAGTTTGGGGATGGTGAGAAGTACTAAACAATAGTCTGGTCTTCAATAGCTTCCACAAGGTTCTCCAGAAGTGACTCATGACCTTTGTGTCTATATCTGAGACAATGCTTCTAGGTACCCCATGTAACTTGACAACCTCCCTAAAGTATAGTTCAGCTACCCCCAAAGCATCCTCAGTCTTCTTACAAGCAATGAAATGTGCCGTTTTGCTGAACCTATCTACAACCACCATGATTGAATCCTTCCCCCTTTGAGTTCTTGGTAGGGCTACAATGAAATCCATGCTGAGATCTTCCCATGGCTTGTTAGGTACTGGGAGTGGTGTGTAAGGGCCAGCCTGAAAATGTGCTTTGGCTAATTGACAAGACCTGCACCTTTTGAGGGCATCTTGCACATCACTAAGCATCCTAGGCCAATAGAACTGATCCTGCAAGATGTCATAGGTCTTCTGCACCCCAAAGTGACCAGCAAGGCCATTGGAGTGAACTTCTTTGACCAGCAATCCCCTATAAGGTCCCTTAGGCACACATAGTTTGTTTCCATAGAATAAGTAGCCTTCCCGGGCTGTGTACTTGCTTCCTTTCTTGACTTGCCCTTCCTGATACACCTCCCATTCATGCTTGAAGTCTGGGTCTTCCTGATAGAGCTCTTTCATGAATTCAAACCCCAACACCCTTTGTTCCATGAAGGTCAACATCACAGATCTTCTAGACAATGCATCAACTACAACATTGTTCTTACCTTCTATGTACTTGCTGGAGAATGAGAAGGATTGCAAGAACTCTACCCATTTGGCATGTCTGGGGTTGAGTTTATGCTGTCCATTGATGTATTTGAGAGCCTCATGATCATAATGTAGCACAAATGGCTTAGGCTTTAAGTAGTGTCCCCAATGGTTCAATGCTCTCACAATGGCATAGAACTCCTTGTCATATGTGGAGTAATTAAGCTTGGCCCCATTTAGCTTCTCACTGAAGTATGCAACATGCTTCTTCTCTTGTGTAAGCACAGCTCCTATGCCAAGGCCACTTACATTACACTCTACCTCAAAGAGTTTGTTAAAATCTGGTAGAACCAATATTGGAGATTTACACAATAGCTCCTTGATCAGGTTGAAGGACTTCTCAGCCTTCTCATTCCACTTGAACTCTCCCTTCTTCATTCACTCAGTAATAGGGGCCATGATTGAGCTAAACCCTTGTATGAACCTCCTATAGAAAGAGGCTAACCCATGAAAACTTCTAACATCAGTAACAGTTTGAGGAAGGGGCCATTCCTTGATTGCTTGAACTTTCTCAGGATCAACTGCTACTCCTTTCTTAGAGATGATGAACCCAAGGAAATAAACCTCAGGTTGTATGAAGGTGCACTTCTCTAGCTTACCATACAATTTGTTCTCTCTTAGGACCTCAAACAACAATTTCAGATGCTGCAAATGTTCTCCTTTAGTTGAACTGTAAATAAGAATGTCATCAAAGTAAACCACCACACACTTGCCCAAGTAGGGTCTTAGGACCTCTGTCATCAACCTCATGAAGGTACTAGGGGCATTAGACAACCCAAAAGGCATTACCAACCATTCATAGAGCCCATGTTTAGTTTTGAAAGCTGTTTTCCATTCATCTCCTGCTCTTATCCTTACTTGGTGGTAGCCCTGCCTTAGATCAATCTTTGTGAATACTTGAGCTCCACTCAACTCATCCAGAATATCATTAAGTCTAGGTATGGGGAACCTATACTTGATGGTAATGTTGTTGATGGCCCTACTGTCAATGCACATACGCCAAGTCCCATCCTTCTTTGGTACTAGCAAGGCTGGTACATCACAAGGGCTGAGGGACTCCCTTACATAGCCCTTGTTTAGTAGCTCACCTACTTGAAGTTGGAGCTCCTGTGTAGCCTTAGGATCACTCCTGTAAGCTGGCTTGTTGGGTAAGATAGCTCCAGGTACTAGGTCAATGTGGTGTTCTATTCCCCTAAGTGGTGGCAGTCCACTAGGGAGCTCAGTAGGGAAGACATCACCATAACCTTCTAGGATAGACTTGACCTCCTTAGGGATATCAACCGTGCTTATCCCAGTCTCCTTGGCAAGTAGTATGTACACAGGTTGTAACTCACTTAGCTCTTGTATTATTTCTGACTCACTTAACAACATGACTTCCTTGGAAGCCTCACTCATGGGGGTTGGGTTGATCTTTAAAGCAAGTGGTAAAGGTGCTAGGGTGATTTTCTTCTTCCCATACTTAAAAGTGTAGGTGTTGTCCCTCCCATAGTGAATGGCATCCCTATCAAACTCCCATGGCCTCCCAAGCAAGAGGTGACAGGCATCCATAGGCAGAATATCACAAAGACTTTCCTCCACATACCCCTTACCAATTGAGAAAGGTACAACACATTGCTTATCCACCTTGATCTCAGCCCCTTTGTTTAACCATCTGAGTTTGTAAGGTAGGGGGTGGTCCTTGGTGGGTAGAGCTAGTTTGTCTATCAGTGTTTTGGAGGCCACATTAGTGCAGCTTCCACCATCAATAATGAGGTTACACACTCTACCCTTGATAGTACATCTGGTCCTAAAGATCTGGTGTCTCTGGTCCTCTTCCAAAGGCTGGGGTTGAGTATGCATTACTCTCCATGTTACCAAACTTAACCCAGCATCAGGCTTTATCAACTCCTCACTAGCCTCTACCTCAGGCTCTTCCATTTCATCATCACAGACCAACACCTCATCCTCTCCCCAATGAATTACTTCTAGGGTGCTCAGAGCTCTCTTAGATGGACATTTTCTAGCAAAATGTCCATATCCTTGGCATTGAAAACACTTTTTGAGGGGGGTGGTTTTCCTTTGGCCTGCATCAACCGCCTTGCCTTTATCAGGGTTGAAAGGGGTCTTAATAGGAACCACAGGTTCTCCTATCTTGACTCCTACAAAGGGTTTGAAGGTAGGGATTCTAGTAGGTGTCTTAGAAGCACTGGCCTTTCCCTTTCCCAACTTTTCCACCCTTAAGGACAAGTTGACAGCTTCCTCAAAGGAGTATATATTTTGTAGCCTGACTTTACTAGCTATCCTCTTATCCAAACCTTCTAAGAACCTTGCTATCTTTTGCTCAGATTTCTCAACAACCTCACATTGCAGTGTGAGTTGTTCAAAGTCTCTTAGATAAGACTCTACAGGTCTTTGGTGTTGTTTCAGGTGAGTAAGCTTAATGAACATGTCCTGAGTGTAGTCCCTAGAGACAAACTTAGCCCTCATTTTCTTTTTCAGTTTGAGCCATGACTTAACAGGTTCTTTTCCTTCTCTCACCCTCAAGGTTTTCATATTTTCATACCATAGTGAGGCATAACCTTTTAGTTTCATGATAGCAACCTTAAAAGCCTTTATATCAGTGTATCCTTTAAACTCAAAGACTGTTTCTATAGACCTCAACCAATCTAGGAAATCATCAGGGTTCATGCTACATTGAAAGTCAGGGATTTCTACCTTTATGTCTTTGTCTTGGTGTCTGAGAAGACTTTGATCTGAGCCATCTGAGTCTGACATTTCAAATTGATGTACGGGTTGCCTCCTCCTTCCTCCATGCGGGAAAGGTGCTCCTCTTCCTCGACCTCTGCCTCCTCTTGTGTCATTGTTTTGTTGGCCCTCAAGAAGTTCATTGACAGACCTGGAGACTTCCATCACAGTTTTGACAAGACCTTGAACTGTGTTTTCAAGACCTGTAATTCTCTCTTCACTCATGGTTGATTTTTGTGTTTTTATTGTAGTTAGGTAAATGAACTCACAAACCAAAGCTCTGATAACCAATTGCAATGAAACTACTCAGAAAACAAGCTAAAACAAACACAAATTGAACTAAGGTTATACACTTGGAAATTGCTCTGCTTTTGTTTGGACTGGATGCTGAAGAAAGAGATAGATCCTTAACCAAAGCACAAAGCCAATGGTTGAAGGTTGAACCTTGATCCCAGCACAAAGCTAAGGGTCTAAGCTCACTCCCAAGCACACAGCAATGGAAGTTGTCTCAAGCACACAGCCAAGAGATATCAACAGAAACAATGGTTTCAGTTTTTGTGTTTACTTCAAATCTGTCTTTCATTCATTGGAAATAAGCCTTATATAGGAAATGAGGTTACATCTTACTCGTTCACTACATCCTAGGGCCACAATTGGCTTACAAAAGAAACAGAAATAACAGCTACATTGTTCAGACTAAAGCAATAAAGTAGAAAAGCAGTTCACATAAGACAATCTGACTTAATTGGTTTGCTTGGGTTGATCTGGTGAAGGAGTGGACTTTCAAGCTTGGTTCTTGAGCCAGACTGGAGTAGGATAAATGCCAAAGGGTCTGCTAAAAGATCCTAGAGCTGGTTTGTTCAAAATAGGTAAGTTTGATAGTGACATTTGAACTACTGTAAAAAGGACTGAATTCTGGACAGTTTGAGTTTGTCCCTAAGCTAACTTTTGTTGTGTGCATTTCCTGGAGAAGAAATCCTGGACAAAGTTGTAGAGGACCCTCCCAAGGACTAAGATTGATCACTGGTTAGGCTTGTTTGAGTGTATAAGGCCCCTATGGACCCTGTTTAGAAAAACTGTGACTGACTGACTGTGGCTGAGGGTTGTTGTTGTTGTGTGAGGTTTGTTTTGTTGTTGGCTGGGTGTTGTTTTGGTTGAGGCTTGGGAAATGGTTGGCTAGGTATTGTTTTGGCTGGTGGGGTGTTGTTTTTGCTGACATGAAATTGTATTCACTTTGCTTAAATAAGGTAGTGTCATCTGGATTAAACAGAGCATTGTCATAGCTAGTCATGGTGTTGATTTCATTGTTGTTGTTGTCTTGAGCTTGTGTCTTGCCTTGATCATGTACTCCTGTTGCAAATTATGTCTTGAAGGTTTAATTTATTTTGTTGATGCATTTTATTTTGTTGAATGAATGAATGAATGGATGAATGGATTATTTTGGTATTTTTACAAGAGGTTGTAATTTGTATTGCTTAGTGTGGCCTTAGTAGATTGTGTTATCGTAATGATGGTAACATGGTCTTTGATGTATTTTGAGATCTCGAATCTCCCCTTTGTAATCTTTAATTATAATTTTCAAATTAGAATGTAAATAGGTTTATATTTTGTAATTTTTAAAAAAATTGTATGTTTTGAGAAGACCAAAGATTGAGATCGGATAGCTCACTCCCGCTACATGGACCAAGATGGAACATCAAGTCAAGCTTCTAGGGTCCATAAGGATGGATTCCAAAGTGTATTTTGTTCTATTTTGATAGGATAGGCCACACTAGGACTTTGTACTTTGTTTTTCATTTTTCCGTTCTTATTGTTTTTCTTTTGCATGATAGTTATTGCATCATATTCCGCCTAAACCAAACCACCTACTTCTTAATTGCATGAAAATTGACTCATATAGATTGTATGTTAATTATCATGGACATCCAGATGTCACTCAATATTCTAAAAGCTATCATCTTAAATTATTCATTCTCCAAATGCTAGATCATTCGTTCACTTAAATGAATAAAATTAAAGCTGATGGACCTTCCTCTAAAACCCAAAATTGAGATTAGTCTTTATAGGAAAAACTGCTATGAATCCCTTCTTCGTCGGTAGGCATATAGGACCTTACTCTCCATATGATCCCTTCTACGTTGGGTAAGTAGTATGTGTTGACCTATTTTACCTCAACATTATAGTCCGAGTAATATCTCGTGATTATGATGGACTAAAGATAGAATTTACAGAAATTTATCGACCATGAATTCTAAAAGTAGAATTAGCCAAAAAGTTGGCTTATCAATTTACAGAAATTGAGTCTTGGGATCATTTATATAATACTTGAGGGAGGTCAATTGTATAAATGCAAGAGTCTTTGCATTAATCGGTTTTGCATTAGACTTAATTAAAACGATGAAAATGCTTATTATGTTTTATCTCCTTTCGCAGTGTAGCATTCATTTATATCGATAAAACGTTTATAACAAATGGCTGGACATGCTGATGCCCCTATGCCAAGTGCCACGCTCGCACGTGAATCCTGGCTTAAGATGTTCATGGACAACATGAATCAGTACACGCGACTGAAGAATAACGGGTCCAACTTTGCGGACTGGGAGGCTTCATTACGGAATGATGCCATAGCTGACGGTAAGCTCAAGTACTTGACTGAGCCACTACCGCCTAACCCAGGCCCCAATGCAGAAGCCAATGAATCACTTGCTTATAGTGATTTCGTAATGGAGGCGGGTGCGATTAAGAACGTACTCATCTTTTCAATGGAATCCAATTTGCAAAGACGATTCATTGCCCAAGGTGCAAACAAGATTTTCACCACGCTCACTAACGAGTTCTCAAAAGCACCGCAGATCGTTATGTATTAGCTTACCACTCGCTTCTTTGAAGCGAAACTCCAGAAGGGCCAACCGGTTAGCCCACACATTCTCGATATGATCGAGAATCTCGAAAAACTGGAGGCACTTGATTGCAAAATCAAAGAGAGCGTGGTCATTGACCGCATTCTTCATTCACTTCATGATGGTTTTTGCCCAATTCAGGGAAAATTACTACATGAATGATTTGAAGAGAAATCCTCATCAGCTACACTCACTTCTCATACAGACTGAGAAGGATCTGAAATTGAGTGGGAGCCTGAAGCAAGACGTTCTCATGATTGCAAACAAGGGTAAGGGTAAGGGCAAGGCTCAGGCTGACCTAGCTGTAGGGAAGCCGAAGTTCAAGAAGCCAGAAAAGGGCAAGAGTGAGCCTGGTGAGACTAGCAGTAGCTCACAAGGCAAGACAAAGAGCAAAGAAAACATGGAGTGCCACCATTTCCACAAGACTGAGCATTGGAGGCGGAACTGTCCCGTGTATGCTGGAGACGTAAAAGCAGGCCGCGTCACTCCTGTTGGTATGTCTTCTTTTATTCATATGATTGAGATTAACCATGCAAGTTTCGGAACTTGGGTACTTGATACTGGTGGTGGTTCTCATCTGTGTAATCATTTGCAGGGCCTAAGAAACATCAAAACTCTCGAAAAGGGTGATGTGGACCTGCGAGTGGGGAATGGAGCAAGAGTAGCTGCCGTTTCAGTGGGAACATATGTAATCCAACTCCCTAGTGGATTTGAGTTATTTTTAAATAACTGTTACTATGTACCCAGTTTATCTAAAAACATTATTTCTGTTTCCGTACTCGATAAGGAC
>JAIUZE010004630.1:0-23653 GCA_022085475.1 Heliosperma pusillum | reverse complement strand
CCTTCTCTCCGGTTTCTAAGAAGGATTCATTACGGATCATTTTAGCTTTTGTAGCTCATTTTGACTTAGAGCTACATCAAATGGATGTGAAAACGGCATTCTTGAATGGGATTTTGGAAGAAGAAGTCTACATGGCTCAGCCTAAAGGCTTCATTATTGATGGCAAAGGGGACAAAGTCTGTATATTAAAGAAGTCCATTTATGGACTTAAGCAAGCTTCTCGAGAATGGTATATTAAGTTCCATAATACCATTACCTCCTTTGGGTTTCAAGAAAACATTGTTGATCAGTGTATATACCTGAAGATCAGTGGGAGTAAGGTTGCATTTTTGGTCTTATATGTCGATGACATACTTATTGCAAGCAGTGATTTGGGACTATTACGTCAAACTAAAGATTTTCTATCAAGCAACTTTGAGATGAAAGATATGGGAGAGGCGTCCTATGTGATCTGGGTGGAAATATCTCGAGACAGATCACAAAGGACATTAGGGTTGTCTCAGAAAGCCTATATCAGTAAAGTTTTAGAAAGATTTAACATGGTAAAATGTAATCCCAATGATGTTCCTATTCAGAAAGGAGATAAGTTCAGCTTAAGTATGTGTCCTAAGACTGAGCTAGAACGAAATACTATGAAAAAATTTCCTTATGCATCTCTGGTTGGAAGCTTAATGTATGCGCAGGTATGTACAAGACCTGACATAAGTTTTGCAGTAGGTATGTTGGGTCGATATCAGTCCAATCCTGGAATGGGTCATTGGAGTGCGGCTAAGATGGTTTTAAGGTACTTGAAGGGAACAAGGAACAAAATGCTCACTTATAGACATACTGATCAGCTTGAGGTTATTGGATATGCTGACTTAGATTTTGGAGGATGCGTGGACTCAAGGAAAAGCACTTTTGGTTATGTATTTGTTTTAGCTGGGGGACCAATCTCCTGGAAAAGTGCTAAACAAACAATTATTGCCTCATCCACTATGGAAGCTGAATTTGTAGCGTGCTTTGAGGCTACTATTCAAGCTTTATGGTTGCGGAATTTTCTTTCAGGACTTAGCATTATGAATTCTGTTGCAAGGCCGTTGAGAATTTATTGTGATAATACAGCAGCTGTCTTCTTTTCGAAGAATGACAAGTATTCTAAAGGAATAAAGCACATGGAAATGAAATACTTGTCAATTAAGGAGGAAGTTCGGAAAAACACTGTGTCAATTGAGCACATCATGACTAGTGCTAATATAGCAGATCCTTTAACTAAGGGATTACCTCCAAAGACTTATTTGAAGCATGCTATTGATATGGGTCTGGAGGATAATCATTAAGGCTTTTCATTTATGTTTTGGATCATACTAGTGCTTTGTAATGATGACACTTATGTTTTGATTAATCGACTTATGTTTTATTGTGATGATGATTTCCGAACAATTTTATGTATCGTATTATTGTTATTGTATACATTGTTGTTGCACGATTAACAGAATCGGTCCTTTTCCTCAAGGACATTATTTGGGGATTATGTTTGCTCCTTGTACAGACTTATTATTCTAAGTGGTTGGTCCGTAGTACATGGAAGGACCACTTCTCTTTTATAGTAGTGTTTCCGCCATGACTCAATCAGTTGTTCAGGGATGATCAGGGTAATTAAGATAAACCCATTAGGTGTTCATTTAACCGTCTACGCGTCTTATGTTATACTTAAGCGTGACATTATGTTTTGATCAGTAATATGGTCCAAGTGGGAGAATGTAAGAATTATTATTTAATTCTCTGTTATGTGGACCTAATTATCAATGTCAGTCACCTTAATTAAATAACGGTTAAATATATTGTTCCGGGTTTTTAGTAGGAGTCCTAGATTAAGTGGATTACGGTTAATGTTTACAGGCCATTTACATATCTGGCCCACTTATCTTATTAAGCCCCTCCTGCCACATCTCTATATAAGCAACACTTGTTTGTGCTTTAACCTAATTCATTGATATTAAGAAAACACACATAAAAAAAGTGAATTAGAGAATAAGGAAGGCAGGAGAAGGCAAAACAATAAGGGTTCATCTTTTATCTTTCTCAAGTGATTTTATTATCAAATCTAATGGCTACATCACGTAAGTACCTCTCAGTAATTATCGCTTTAATCAAGATCCTATAATTTATGTTTACAGCTATAACATATATAAGATTAAAACTTAGAAACTTTTACACTCAAAACGTAAATGGTAAGAAAAAAAATGAAGGGAATACTCATATCCTCATACTGGATACTAATTCCTCATTCCTCATTCCTTATACCCTCTATCAATTAGTCCTATATAATTATTCAAAGTATTACTCTCTCCACTGATTTATAGTGTTCCACATTATTTTTCTAAGAAATATTAAGAAGGTTAAGAATTTTTTAATGAAAATGAAAATATGAGAGAAAATGTAAGGTCACAAATCACAAAAATTAAAAATAATAGATCCACGAAAAGTAAAACATTTTAGTGAATTTGTAATTTTCCAAAATGTGGAACGTTTTAAAGAGCCAGATGGAGTGCACTTTTATGACACTTTTTTTAGCATGTAGATAATAAGATATGAGAAGTTGATAACACATAAAGCTTCTGACGCCTCGACTAATTTAAGCATGCACTAAGCTTTGGCCAAGTCTATTTTTCCTCTTGTAAGTTGCAAGTGTCCGAGTGTATAAATATTACTAATGTGGGAACATATTTGGCAAAATAAGAAAATGAGTTTCAAATGGCTAAATATGTTTCTAAAATGATCGAGCGCCCTAAGATTATATCGACTCAAGTGAGCGAGATTACTTTGGAGAAGAACGAAGGCCATGATGCGTGAATGCAAGGCACGCATCCCAACGCACCAATACCTTGTTCATAGGGCTGCAACAAAGTTGAAAATATAATTTTTCTAAATCGCGTTTAATTGTTATTTTCCTAATTAGTGTAGCTCTACGCCAAATATGAGTATTAATGTAACACCCGCAAAAGTATCCTATTTTATTTTAATAATACTGTATTATATTATTCTCAGTTAGCTTAATTTTAGATTTAGTTTAGAACTTAGTTTTCCGTGTCTAATTTAGCGAATCTGAGTTCGTATTCGGACTCTACTCGGAATTCCGTGTGGGTTACAACTTAAGCCGCAATTTTGGGCTTTTTCCCATATTTCTCCACTCACCCCTTTATAACCCTTACTCCCTCAATCTTCCACTCACCTTCTTCCTCACCAAACCACCAAAACCCTAACCACCATTTTTGGATCAACTCAAGTTCATCACTACTCATTCATTCCTCACCCAAATCTCCTTATTTTCATCATAATCTTCCTCTCTTATCCTCCTCTACCTTGTGTGGTAATAAAATTACCGTCTTTCTCATTTTCAATTTTTCCGTCTTTCTCAAAGGTGAATTGTATTCATCTTTTGGTATCTTTGTGTAGATGGAGACCTTCAAGACCCCGACAAGGATTACTATCTCGTGGAGGAAGACTTAGAAGACGATTGAAGACGCACAAAGGTAACGGTGAAGGGTTACTCGATATCAATACGTGTTTTAAATGCTTTAATTGATGGTTACCAAATGTCTAGTGACAATTATTAGGCATTTAATGTAGTTTGATATTAGTAAATATGGTTGAAATTGGATGAGTAGCTTTAGATTTTGTGTTGGTTGATGATTGTTGATGATTATTGGTGTTGTTTGATGATTTTCGTGTATATGTAGTCCCAGCCGTCCGACCGGCTGGGAGTGCGGCTGAAGTGAAATGGGTATTTCGAGAATTTTGGGTATTGTGTAAGTCTTAGCCGGCCGACCGGCTGGGACACCCCTGTCTTTTCTTCTTTTCTTCTTTTCTTATGTTGGCATATGTTCCCAACCGGGTAGCCGGCGGCCGGTCCCCTTGACCGGCTGGGACATCCCTGTATTTTTAGTGATGTTTGATTGTTGGTGAAGTGCCAGCCAGGTAGTCGGCGTCCGGTCCCCTTGACTGGCTGGCATACCCTGTGTTTCCTTTCCCTTTTCTTTCCTTATACTCTAACTTATAATAGTTTGTACGGTTCATTTATCGTATAAATTTACGTAGTAGCATTAAATATTCATGTTTAGAATATATGATATCCCACTCCCTTATATCGCAAGTTTTGTGACGGTTTTTGATATGTCCCCCTTTGAGTCGGTTTTATCTATGTTTTGATTTGAGCACTAATCGCTAAGTGCTATGAACTCTCATTTCCCAGCTATACCTCCTTGCTCATTAGACTGGAATGTCGGAACGAGGAAGTGTATCCTTGTTGCTTGAATGCATGTTTTCGTGGGTTTATGACGACGTTGTTGGGAGGCGAACGCAATGCGTTGATCGACCCGGCCGTCAAATGTCGTATCCTTGTAAGGTGGTGTCATTGCATGTAGCGTACCACTTGATTATGATTCTTGTACACTTTCTGCCTCTTTCGTGTAGTTGTGACCGAATTTGGGGTACTCGGCTTCTGTGTTTGACCGAGTCTTGGATGCGAAATGTGAATCGCATGTCGAATCGGAACACGTTTATTTCAAGAGTCTAGCCAGGTTTTGACTAGGACCATATTATTATCGTCGTCCTACCGGGAGGAAATGAGTCTTTCATATACGAAACGTTTATCGTGTATGGTTCAGGGAAATGTTTATCCCGTGGACGTGTTTTGATCATTCTTGCTATGTACATGGTGCTAGTGCGTATCATCAACCGTGAGAGATTAAGTTACCATATTCGTATGTTTGGATGGATGTTTATATGTTGATTATTTGTGACAGTTAGATGACTTGGCGTGGTTTATATGTCGAGTCCCTATCTTATATATGCCACTAACGGTGATATGTAAGCCCTAGTGAGTATATAGTTTCCTAAGGGTGTCTTCCCTGAGTATGTCTATAATCTGATGCTTATAGTTTTGTAATTCATACGCCTATAGCTTAATATATTGAAATGCTTATTTATACTTCTCGTAATTCACATATATATATAAGTATGCTTCTACATGTTTATTAACGTTTATGTATGTTATTTGTGATATGGCTGGGAGAACCCAGAGTTACTCCCCGCTGACTGTGGCGTTCATGTTTCATGAATATACAGGTTGCTTGGATGGATCTTTGCTTGTTTTTGGGTTCGGGTGTGAGCTAGCGAGCGTTGGACTTGACGATTAACCCATAGACGTTTTTAGCTAGTTTGCTAAACAACTTTTATGTTTGATAACGTTTTGAGAGACTACGTCTCTTTGTAGTATGTTATACTTTAGTTTGTATTTATTTGACATTCCTCGTACTCTTCTTTTGGCATGTAAAAAGTTTCAAAAATATCGTATTTCCCGCTATATAAATTGCATGCTTGTTATGTTTTATTTCGGCTATTGCGAGGGTTGTCACAATTAACAACGGACACCACACAACAGTTTACTTCAGATATAGTAATTGTATCTTGGTTACCATTGCTAAACATTTGGTGGGCACCTCAGGCATGCATAAATATTACAACAGTTCTACAGAGAAACCGTTATTACATGCATTTTATAATGGTCGGTGATCATAAAACGTGTTGTAAATATCATGCATTTTATATTACTTGACCTTGAAATAATGAATGAGAGATAGGTAGACTTAAGGACCTAAGGTGGTAGTCTTTAGTGCGCTTGATGATTGTTAGGCTCTAACTTATTTGTTGATTTTGTTAAGTGATGTTATGTATCCTTGGATCTACTATACCAAGAAGAGCCATGTATTGACTAGAAGGAGTATCTTTGGCCGAAGATTGAAGATCGACGAGCCTAACAGAAGTGTACTTCTCCTTCATTGATGTTCTCTCTTGCCTTTAGTGTACCTTTTCCCCTTCTTTTTTTTTTGGTAAAATGTGAGTTATGATTAATCAATAAAATATTACAATAGGATCCAATTTCATCTTTTACCATTACATTCTAAGCTACTATTTGACTATCAACCTTTACATATTGCTTTCTAGCCTTCTTAGCCAAGCCTTCTCCGTTTGTGACCCTGACTGGCCCATACACTGTAACAATCTTCTTATAATGATGCACTTCAAATCCTTAATTACTCTATCAGGTCTTCTCAACAGCATGTCAATTCTGCAGGAATTTCTTCCCTGCCATATTCCATACCAGTACGCCATTATAGTCATCCTGCAAGCCTTCCTCTGTGCTTTAGTGCCCCTAGCAACCTGATCATCCAGTCTCATCTGCACCCATTGCTCAATTCCTGCAATTATCAGTCTACTATAATCACAATCTGCAAATAAATGCTTATGAGTTTCCACCCCTTACTGACATAGGACACACCAATCAGTCTCACATAGCCCCAATTGATGTAATTTCTGTCTAGTATTGAGTCCTTCTTGCTTAATTACCCAGCCTATGAAAAAGTGTTTAGGGATATTCCAGTTACTCCAAACAGCTTTGTACCATTGGACTTGGGGTTGCCTTCCTTTCATCCAGCAGTAACCTGAGTTAATAGTATACCCCTTAGGATCAGCTAGCCATTGATTACCTAGAAAACCAGCAGCCATTGCCTATTTCATTTTACATATATTCCTCCAATTCCAGTTTGAATCTAGGGGGCCTATATGTATTCCAATCAGCTCCCTCCAAATACACATGATCAATCCAGAGAACCCACAGTCTGTCAGCCTTTGCAAAAATCCAGTTTCCCAACAATTACCCTATTCCAAACCCCAGCTTCTTTGATATTCAACCCACCTTCTTCCTTGCTACAACAAACCTTCTCCCATGCCACAAGAGGAGGCCTATGGTATTCAGCATCACCATTCCACAAATAGTTTCTACAAATAGCTTCAATCCTTTTTATCACCCCTTTTGGAATCAGGAAGATAGATGCCCAATAATTGTGAAGAGTATTAAACACAGCATTGACAAGCACAAGCCTACCAGCATAACTCAATTTCCTAGCCCCAATTCCCTTCACTCTGCACACTATTTTATCAATCAAAACATGACAATCAGCCTTAGTTAACCTACCAGCTTGGATAGGAATCCCCAAGTACTTGAAAGGTAAAGAACCTAACTTGAATCCAGAAACTTCAAGGATATCCTGCATCAAACCATCAGTTACTCCATTGAAAATTACTTCAGATTTAGAGGCATTGACTCTCAATCCAGAAGTTGCAGAAAAAGTAGAAAGAACTCTCAGCATAAGCATAATAGATTGTGTATCTCCCTTACAAAACATAAGCAGGTCATCAGCAAATAGTAAGTGGGACAGCTTAATGCCTTTACAGAGAGGATGAAATCTAAAGTATCATTTCTTAGTAGCATATTCCATTACTCTAGTAAAGTATTCCATACAAATACAGAAAAGAAGAGGTGAGATGGGATCGCCTTGTCTCAATCCCCTCCTACCCTTAAAAAACCCAAATTGTGCACCATTAAGATTGAGGGAGAAAGAAGTGGAGGAGACACATTTCATAATCATCAAACGAATTTTCTCAGGAAAGGTAAGAGCCTCCAGCATTTGGTCAATAAAACTCCATTGAATGGAATCATAAGCTTTCTGCAGGTCCATTTTAAACAGACACCTAGGAGAAGCCATACCTGTATTATACAACCTCACTAGGTCCTGGCAAATCAGCACATTCTCAAGAATACTTCTCCCCTTCACAAAAGCCCCATGATTCTTGCTAATAGTGTCAGGCAAGATTAAGGCAAGGAACACAAAACCTTGGAAATTGGCTTGTACAACACATTGCAGCAGGATATAGGCCTGAAGTGAGTCACACTTGTTGGCCTCTCAATTTTAGGAATAAGAGTAATCATAGTAGAATTAATCTGTTCCAACAATTTTCCACTCAAGAAAAAATCTTTAACTGCTTCACACACCTCATCACCAACTATATCCCAAGAATCCCTATAAAATTGACTATTATACCCATCAGGTCCAGGTGATTTCAGTTTGGGAATACTGAAAATGCAATGCTTAATTTCCTCATTAGTAACTGGAGTCATAAGGATACTCCAATGGTCCTCAGTACAGCATGGGCCCTTCCTCACTACCCATCTATTCACAGCATCCACATCCTTATGAGTACCCAGAAGCTCATGATAGTAACCCAGAAAAGCTCCTTGAATAGATGTACCATCATTGCACATTTTACCATCCTTGTCTATAATCTGGAAAACCTTGTTCATATTCAATCTTCGTTTTATAACATGGTGAAAGTAAGAGGTCTTCAAATCCCCTTCTATTAACCATTGCATCTTAGCTTTGTGAGATAAAAAACTATCCCTAGCTGCACTAAGCTCCTTAAGATCATTTGGACACTCCATTTCGTGCTGCCTTAACTCCTCATTCCCTGGGTTATCCACCAATCTAACTTGAATACTCTCCAAAACAGTACTAGCAATATTCGTATTATTTTCAATATTAGAAAAACAAGTTTTGTTAAGCCTCTTCAGGACTGGTTTGAGGGCTTTCAACTTTTTAATTACTTTGAACATCTTAGTGCCTGAAATATCACTCCTCCACACCTTCTCAACATCTTCCTTAAAAGTAACAGCATTCCCCCACATATTAAAGTATTTAAAACTCCTTTTCCCCCCTAACTCAGCTTGCCTACTCATAATAGTACATGGGCAGTGGTCAAACAGGCCTTCAGGGTGAAAATGAGTTGCATAATCCCCAAAATTCTCCATCAATTCCTGGTTTCCCATAGCTCTATCCGGTCTACTATACACTCTGTCCTTCACCTCCTTCTTAGTAGACCAAGTAAAAAGGGCCCCAGTAGCAATAATATCATCCATACAACATAACGAGACACATTCCTGGAGTTGTTCCATTTCAGTTTCTGTAGTATTACCCCCCAGTCTCTCAATTGCGGATAAAACTGTATTAAAATCCCCTAACCATAGCCAAGGTTCCTTACACTACCTAGCCATACACTTTAGGAACTCCCATAACTCCACCCTTTCCTTGACCCCATTAAAAGCATATATCATAGTTAAATAGAAAGATTTCCCATCAGGCTTAGAATGAATAAGCATATGAATATATTGAGCACCATAGGATAGAACCTGAATGTCAAAACAGCCAGGTTTCCAAAACACCCATATTCTCCCCCTTTAATGCCATCCACAGTTTGTAGTAATACTCCATCCATCACAAAGTGTAGTTTCTTTCTTAAGAAGGTTTGTAGGATTAATTTTTGTTTCAAGTAGCCCAAACAATCCAACTCCTTGATTATGCATGAACCACTTAACTATCTTCTGTTTATTCAGGTTATTAAGACCCCTCACATTCCAGAACCCCAAGCTATGCATCATCACTTACACCAGGTGGATCCTTACCACTCTTCTCAACTCTTCCTCCAGGTGTGATAGAATTATTCAGAGCATCCAAAAAGGAGTACTGATTAAACTTCTCACTCAGTTTTATACCCTTCATCTCCTCCTGCCTATTCATCCTTATAATTTGTTTTGCTGGTGTTGATTTAGGGAGTGGGGTAGATTTGTTCCTAGCCAAAGGAGGAAATACTTCAGGTGTAACAATAGGGATTTGGGCTGGAACAACTGCTTTTTGTACTGGCCTCCATATCTGTTTTGGTGGCTGCACTGGTTTCCCATCCACATGGCCCTTCTTCTCCCCAATCTTATGTTCCACTCTTCTATATTGACAGGCTTCGTGCCCCATTTCTTTGCAACTCACACATACAACAGGCTTCCATTCATATTCAATACCAACATTTATAATCTTTCCACATTCATCCAAGAATTGTACTTTATCAGGCAATTTCTGATTCATTCTCATTTCAATCATGATACGAGCATAACTCAACCTAGTTTTCTCAGATGACGCCTTATCCATCTTGACAAAACTTCCAATCAGACCCGCTATCTTATGCAATTGCCCCCAAAACTTCAATGGAATTTCAAACAGTTTAACCCATACAGGCACAACATCCACTTTTTCCTTTACCATCTCCATCTGAGCATCCCATGGCTTTATAATCACCAGCTTATTATCAAACATGTAATACCCAGCATTTAACAAAGCATCACGACTGTCATAGTTGGTAAATCTAACAATGAACATCCCATTATCTATGAAAGATACTCTATCAATGCCAAATTCCCCCCACACACGATACACATAACCCTCTATAACATCCCAAGATGGATTGGCCCCCAAAATATAACAAATAACAGCATTATTCCAGAAATATACCTTTGATTGAATGTCTTCAGCTGTAAACTGGATTAGCCCTTCAATATCTTCCTCCTCGGCAATTGTGTCTAGAATAGCAACATTTCTCCCACCTTGTCTGAGATTCCATCCATCCAAATCTTGTTGCTCATCATCATCCTCAGCAAGATTAAGCACAGGAATACCCACCATCTCCTTAAGAGACTTATTTTTCCTCGCGTTCTCTCCATTCGGTTTATTGAGAATATTATTTTGACCCTCCGTTTGTAGTTTATTACCAAGATCGTGTCTATATTTTGTTGTTTTTAATGTAGATAATGGAGAAAATTGATTCGCAGTACTTTTCCCAGCCGTCATTGTTGCAGAATTCTATGGTTGTTGAGCTTTTCCTCTCTCTACTTTATCTCTCATCTTTTAACTCACAAGGATTCAATTGATTTACCTTTTCTCCTTCCTTCTATCTAGGTTCTTCTTTCTCTTCCAACTTGTTTGCCTCTTGGAAATTACTCTTGATAGTTTCCTCCATCTTACCATTTGTACCCTCAACCTCCTCACGTGACCTTTTGTGGATACCATACCCGTTTGTTGGTGGTATATTATACTTGGTCAGAAGAATTTTGAACTTTGTGAGAATATTAAGATGATACCTTGAGTTGTGAAATGCCCTTGAGACTAAGTGACTTCTTGTGATTTTCTAGTGTGTACTTTTGGGTATATGCTTGGTGGAAAAATACTTGGCTATAATTCTTGGATTTAAAAATATGATCTTATATCATGGTATCGGAGACTTGGTTGAGGTAGTAAGTCGTCATGATAGACTAAACCATGATACTTAAGGATTATGGACATGAGTGGAATCTGATTAGATGAGTTGTGACGGCGATGCCTTAGGAAGTTGATGATGACGTTTTGTTTGGTGTTCTACCTTGTGGGCCATAGGAGTTGAAAAGAGATTAGTATGAAGAATTCCTTGTTAGTCCTTCGGTTTTGAAACCTTTGAGAATGTGTCAAATTTTGGAGTTAAGAGAATGTTACTATGCTTGAGTTGCAATTCCGCAATTGAGAATCCGTGTTATATGAACGGATGGATGAATTGCGTTGTAGACGATTTATCGAATCTACGTGTACCTTACTTTGATGATTGTACGTGGTAATGGTCCATTGTGAGAGACCTTTGTAGAGGAATAATTAAGATGTTTTACTATCGCCCTGAGTTTGAAAGGAGAATTTTGTGGTTTAAACCTTATACCTTTACTCGTACCATTATCTGTTTCCATTTCCATCCTTGCAAGTTTTTGTCAAAATTGATCTTTAAGAGATCGCATGCTCATATCTTATTTCTTACTTGGATATCTTCATAACTCTACTATCTGCTTTGTCTCTTTCTTGACCTCGTTATTTTCAGCGTTCCTCTCTTGTAATCTCGTGCCTGATTATTCCCGTTTTTTCCTTGATATTCCTTATCGTTTCCTAACTCGTTGCTGCTTAATCTTTTCTCTAGTGGATTGGATATCCCGTTTGTAAGGCTTAGAGAATAAGTGTAATGTATTTTGGGATTCTTTAGCTAGTGTCTTTGGATTGAGCAAATTTCAGGTTGTATTTGATCATGGGAAATAGGACTTAAGCTCTAGGATGAATCCTAATAGTGATAATGTATCCTCTCTTGGTGGTTTTGAGATTTGGAGCTTGGAATTGTAGTGTTATTTTGAGAATTGAGTTTATCATGATAATAGTTCGTTGTTGGGGGATATTTTAATAGTTACCTTGGGGGTTATTTGGGAAATTGTTGTCTTAAATTGTTACGCTCTAAAAAGGAATCTTACTTTATGTAGTTTGGATTTGGTGACCAAACTTGAGGAATATTTTCATAAGCGAAGACCAATGCATTTTTGAGTTTTAATGAACTAAATAATTTGATTAAGGGTCGCATTGCCATATGTTTGGCAAAATATAAGTGATTTGGGATCAGTACCTGACCTTTCTTGAGGTATTGTGATTTGAGTTTTGAGGATGAGAAAGTCCATTGTAAATTATTTAGGATAATGAGTTTTGGAATGAATTGGATCAAAGGATTTTTATGGTAAGGACTGTTCACATTGTGGTTGTTGGTAGATTTGGTCCCCTAAGATTAGATTTCTTTGGTTAGTGGTTTCAGATAGAGTATGATGAATCTAAGGATACTATAGTACGTTAAAGGACCTCTCATGTAGATTTTATGGACTTTGCCATGTCAATGGACCTTAGTTGATGCTAATTAGATTTGAATGATTAGGTTAGTGACTTGAGGTCTCGTGGTTATGAAAGATTTTAGTAGGAATCTAATGATTTAGAATGTTGAGGTGTAACTTGGGTAAATTACATTCCCTTGAGGACTAGTTTATTCGTGAACTTGGTGAGGTCGAGTTACGAGTGACCTTTGATTTATCATGGGTAAGAGATAGGTTTGAATTTCGTCCCTCTCTTTTCCCTCGAATTGACTCTTGCTCAATCTGCTACTCTTAAATCCTTCCCCTTTTTGGTCCATTTTATTCGTTGGACGTACCTCTTAGTATCGTGATTTGTGATTTTGATGTTCAAGTCACTCTATGTACGTGTAATGTCTTCTTATTTTGATTTTATCTTTGAGAAAACCTTCAAATTTCCATATTGTATTGCTAATTTAACTTTTCAAAGAAGTCTAAAGATGGATTGTGTACCCTCTTTTTGGAGAAAATGGATTTCTTTTGCTTTTATATTTGGATTTTGCGTTTGGTTGGATGTTTGGACTTGTTATTGCAGACGTCTGGTGACTAGTCCTGCCCTTACTAACGCTTAATTGATTTTTGATTTCGCTATTTCGACATTGCTTTGATTAGGATAATTAGAGTTCTCGTTCGCGACGGGCACTCTTGTGATCCGTAAATAAAGTTTCGCACTTATGAAAAAGCTCCTTAAACCATCTTCGAGAAAAAAATCATTTCATAAATGTTTCCCTTATAAAAGCTTTCGTGTTGATTTTGAAAACCGATTCTTATCCTTGATACATTTGTTTTCTACTCTCAAGTTTCGAGGGCGAAACTTTTTAAAAGTTTGGGTGATTGTAACACCCGCAAAAGTACCCTATTTTATTTTAATAATAATATAGTATTATCAGTTAGCTTAATTTTAGATTTAGTATAGAACTTAGTTTTCAGTATCTAATTTAGCGAATCCGAGTTCGTATTCCGACTCTACTCGGAATTCCGTGTGGGTTACGCCTTAAGCCACATTTTGGGCTTTTTCCCCCACATTTTCCACTCACCTTATATACTCTTTTACTCCCTCAATCTTCCACTCACCTTATTCCTCACCAAACCACCAAAACCCTAACCACCATTTTTGGATCAACTCACGTTCATCACTACTCATTCATTCCTCACCCAAATCTCCTTATTTTCATCATAATCTTCCGCTCTTATCCTCCTCTACCTTGTGTGGTAATAAAATTCCCGTCTTTCTCATTTTCAATTTTTCCGTCTTTCTCAAAGGTGAATTGTATTCATCTTTTGGTATCTTTGTGTAGATGGAAATCTTCACGACCCCGACAAGGATTACTATCTCGTGGACGAAGACTTAGAAGCGATTGAAGATGCACAAAGGTAACGGTGAAGGGTTACTCGATAACAATACGTGTTTTAAATGCTTTAATTGATGGTTACCAAATGTCTAGTGACAGTTATTAGGCATTTAATGTAGTTTGATATTAGTAAATATGGTTGAAATTGGATGAGTAGCTTTAGAATTTGTGTTGGTTGATGATTTTTGATGAATGTTATTGGTGTTGTTTGATGATTTTCGTGTATATGTAGTCCCAGTCGTCCGACTGACCGCCGGTCAGCCGACCGGCTGGGAGTGCGGCTGAAGTGAAATGGGTATTTCGAGAATTTTGGGTATTGTGTAAGTCTTAGCCGGCCGACCGGCTACCGGTCAGCCGACCGGCTGGGACACCCCTCTCTTTTCTTTTTTTCTTCTTTTCTTATGTTGGCATATGTTCCCAGCCGGGTAGCCGGCGGCCGGTCCCCTTGACCGGCTGGGACATCCTTGTATTTTTAGTGATGTTTGATTGTTGGTGAAGTGCCAGCCGGGTAGCTGGCGGCCGGTCCCCTTGACCGACTGGCACACCCTGTGTTTCCTTTCCCTTTTCTTTCCTTATACTCTCACTTATAATAGTTTGTACGGTTCATTTATCGTATAAATTTACGTAATGGCATTAAATATTCATGTTTCGAATATATGATATCCCACTCGCTTATATCGCAAGTTTTGTGATGGTTTTGTTATGTCCCCCTTTGAGTCGGTTTTATCTATGTTTTGATTTGAGCACTAATCGTTAGGTGCTATGAATTCTCATTCCCCGGCTATACCTCCTTGCTCGTTAGACTGGAATGTCGGAACGAGGAGGTGTATCCTTGTTGCATGAATGCATGTTTTAGTGGGGATATGACGACGTTGTTGAGAGGCGAACGCAATGCGTTGATCGACCCGGCCGTCAAATGTCGTATCCTTGCAAGGTGGTGTCATTGCATGTAGCGTACTGCTTGATTATGATTCTTGTACGCCTTTCGCCTCTTTCGTGTAGATGTGACCGAATTTGGGGTACTCGGCTTCTGTGTTTGACCGAGTCTTGGATGTGAAATGTGTATCGCATGTCAAATCGGACAACGTTTATTCCGAGAGTCTGGCCAGGTTTAGACTAGGACCGTATTATTATCGTCGTCCTACAGGGAGGAAATGAGTCTTTCATATACGAAACGTTTATCGTGTATTGTTCAGGGAAATGTTTATCCCGTGGACGTGTTTTGATCATTCTTTCTATGTACATGGTGCTAATGCGTGTCATTAACCGTGAGACATTATGTTACCATATTGGTATGTTTGGATAGATGTTTATATGTTGATTATTTGTGATTGTTGGATGACTTGGCGTGGTTAATATGTCGAGTCTCTATCTTATCAAGTATATGCCACTAACAGTGAGATGTAAGCCCTAGTGAGTATATAGTTGCCTAAGGGTGTCTTCCCCGAGTCTGTCTATAATCTGATGCTTACAGTTTTGTAATTCATGCGCCTATAGCTTAATATATTGAAATGCTTATTTATATATTGAAATGCTTATTCACACCACACCACACACACACACACATATATATATATATATATAGATATATATATAGATTATATATATATATATATATTATATCATTATATATATAATATTATATATATATATATATATATATATCTATATAGGAATTGAATCATGTGAGGCACCCTCCTTAGGATGAGGCAGCTGAACCCATCTCCACCATCCAAATAAAAAGATTAAGCCACGTCATTTGTATAATTATTTGACTCAAGGGCACCTCCAAATAATATAACGTCAGATTTAGTGCTCCATTTTCCTTCTTTCTTCTTTTTCTCTTCCACTTTCTCTCTCTTCAATTCCATTGTTTCTTTGTTTTTTCATTTTCGATTGATTCTTTTGTCTGACATTTGGCTAATCAATCCGTAAGTTTCATCGTCCTTTGTAAACATTATTAGGTCGCATTACGATGTTTATTTTGATTTTGAATCAATTTTCAGTTTGATTTGTTAAACTTTAGATCTCATTTATGAGTAAGAATCGAATTTTTTAGGTTATTGTTTTGATAGTTAATCTTATTATTGTCTAATTTGAGAACTTAAAATTTTCAATTAATTATGTGTTTGATTTAATTTAGGCGTTCTTACGACGACGACGAAGGACAACCACGAACGAACAATCGCAATTGATGAATTCGCTTCATCAGGTAATTAACGTTTATGATTATCATCGTATAAATGGTATAAGTAGTTATTGAATGTATATTATAATCAAGTTTTAGAATTTGACTTAATTTCTATCAAAAATTCAATTAATTATGTGTTTAATTTGATTTAGGTGTTCCTACAACGAAAGAGGACACCGAAGAACGAATAATCGCAATTGCAGCCACGATTGATGAGTTCGCATCATCAAATAATGATTCGTAATCTACTCGCTCTATTTTTCTTCGTTTTGTGTTGTTTTACATAAAAATCACATTTCTATGGTCTTTTTGGTGTTTTAGATTCTCATAATGTTGTTTGTAGCTTTGTTTATTGACCTATTAGTTGTGTGTTTCAGTTTACGTGCTTGTTTCTATTGAAGTATTTATTCACATTAAGAGTCTTGCGTTTTTTAGTGATGTAAGTAAGTTTGTTGATATTCTTGCTGGATGTTCTATATTTATGTTTCTTGGGTTGTGTGGTGTATACTTTTGTGTCATTTTAATTACATTTTGTGTCATTTTAGACATTGTTTTTACATTTTGTGTGAAAAGTGAGATTGAGTGCTATATGATTTTCTGTCACTTTAGGTTCATTTACCGTCACTTTAGGCATTTTTCTGTCACTTTAGGCATTTTTATGTCACTTTAGGCATTGTTTCCGTCACTTTAGGCATTTTTTCCGTCACTTTAGGCATTTCTTCCGTCATATTATTTTCTATCATTTTCTGACAATTATAAATGTCAAAAGTGGGATTGAGTGGTGTAAAAATTGTGTCATTTCAGGTACATTTTTCGTCACTTTAAACTGAAGTTAGGTCTTCCTTCCCCCATAGAAGCATGCGTCTAACTATGGTTATGGTAGGAAAATCTGAATAATTTAATATTTTATTTATATGAATTGACTTTATGTAAGTAAGCATTTATTTTGTGAATCCTATGCCTACGGTTTGTGAATCTTGGACTCTGTGGTGTGAGTCTAAGACCTTAGTTTGTGAAACTGCTGTGAACATAGGAATTGACTTTGTGAAAGTAGGCCTTTATTTTGTGAATCCTGCGCCTAAGGTTTGTGAATCTTGGACTTTGTGGTGTGAGTCGTGAACCTTACTTTATGAAACTGCTGTGAATATAGGTACTGACTTTGTGAAAGTAGGCCTCTATTTTGTGAATCTCGCGCCTAAGGTTTGTGAATCTGGACTTTGTGGTGTGAGTCGTGAACCTTACTTTATGAAACTGCTGTGAATATAGGTACTGACTTTGTGAAAGTAGGCCTCTATTTTGTGAATCCCGCGCCTAAGGTTTGTGAATCGTGGACTTTATTTTGTGAAATTACATAAGATAGGTCCTATGCTCACAGCACAAAGTCTAAGATTCACACATTAACTCTTTACTAATACTTGAATGTATGTGTTTGTTATTTGTTAAATGAATAAATCAATTTGCACTATATTATCTATAAGCTCAAAAGGTAGAGCGTTGTGCTATTGTGCAAGGTGTGGGTTCGAATCCCACATAGATAAAAAATATATTTACAATTAACATAGAAGTTTGTAAATGCTACTGTATGTTCAAAGTTAACAATTCAATTTTTAGATTCACAAAATAAAGTCTTAGTTTCACAAAACCACGTTAGAGATTCACAAATTCAAGTACAAGCTCAATTAATTTGTGTAAATCAGAGAGAGACAAAGTAAAGTGTTTTGGATTTTGTCTATTTTATTTTAAAGAGAGTATTTGGGCCAAATGAAAAGAAATGGATGACCTCAAATTTTCAATCCAACGAAAAAACTGAAAATCAACCCAGTGAATTTTGGTGAGGCAGCCCGCCTCGCCAAAATTAACGGCCTCACCTGATTCAGCCTCTCTATATATATATATATATATATATATATATATATATATATATATATATATATATGTGTGTGTGTATGTATATATATATATATAAGTATGCTTCTACATGTTTATTAACGTTTATGTATGTTATTTGTGATATGGCTGGGAGAACCCGGAGTTACTCCCCACTGATTGTGGCGTTCATGTTTCATGAATGTACAGGTTGCTTGGCTGGATCTTTGCTTGTTTTTGGGTTCGGGTGTGAGCTAGCGAGCGTTGGACTTGACGATTAACCCATAGACGTTCTTAGCTAGTTTGCTAAATAACTTTTATGTTTGATAAAGTTTTGAGAGACTACGTCTGTAATACCCGCAAATGTACCCTATTTTTATAGTAAAAATATTTTGCGGATACTTTGCAGCGAATTTTAGTTTTATTTTGGAATTTAATTTTTCGAGTCGAATTTAGAATTTCCGAGTTCGTATTTGGATGTTTCGCGAGATTTCAAGTAAAACCCGTCTTAAGTCGCCTTTGACTTTTTATTGACTTTTTCCCTTATACTCCCTCATACTACCTCTTAACCTATTTCAATCCCACAACTCAAACATTTCTTCTTCCTTAAGAAAAACCATCAAAACCTTGCCTCCATTTCGATCCAATCTTTGAATCATCATATCTCATTCGTTTCTTGCTCAAATTCACGTAAGTTCGTCTTATTCCTTTCCTCTCATCTTCCTCTATCCGTATTGGTAATAAAATTACCGTCTTTCTCGCTTTTCAATTTATCCGTCTTTCTCAAAGGTGAATTATATTCATCTTTTGGTCGTCTTTGTTTAGGTGGAGACTAGGAAGGCTTAGAAATCGATTGAAGACGCGAAAAGGTAACGGTGAAGGGTTACTCCCCACTGACTGTGGTGTTCATGTTTTTCATGGATAAACAGGTTGCTTGATTGGATGGCTTTTTGCTTGTGGTATTTTGGGTTCGGGTGTGAGCTAGCGGGCGTTGTCCCTGGATGAAACACCTCTAGACGTTATTTAGCTTGTTTGCTAATCACATTTACTTTGATAACATTTGGAGAGACTACGTCTCTTGTTGTAGTATATTTCGTACTTTGGTTTGTAATATTTGACACTCCTCGTATTTTCTATCTTGCATGTATAAAGGTTTTTAAAATACCGTATTTTCCGCTTTATAAATCACATGCTTGTTATGTTTTATTTCCGCATTCGCGAGGGTTGTCACAGTTGGTATCAGAGCTTTAACGCTCCCGACGCACACACGTGAACCCTAAACTTAAACTACTTGACCTTGAAATAATAAGCGAGAGATGGGTAGACTTAAGGACCTAATTTGGTAGTCTTTGGTGTACTTTATGTTTGTTAGGCTCTAACTTGTTTGTTGATTTTGGTGAGTGATGTTGTGTTTGTTTATATCTACCATCTTGAGGTGGATCATGTGTTACCTAGAAGATGTATCCTCTACCAAAGAGTAAAGAATGACAAGCCTAATTGAAGTGTATTTATTCCTCATCGATGATTTCTCTCGTCCTTAATGTATCATGCTCTCTTCCTTCTATCTAAGTGCTTCTTCATCATCTAATTTCTTTTCCCCTTGGAAATTACTCTTGTTACCTTCCCCCACCTTATTAATTTGTACCCTCATTCTTTATATGACCTTTTGTGGACACCATACCCTTTTGTTTGTGGCATATTGTACTTGGTCGGAAGAATTTTGGACTTTGTAGAGTGTTAGTGTTGATTTGAATGAATTGGGGATTTGAGAAAAATTGTGTAGACCTAAGTTCACCCCTAGTGGTGAGAGTTGGGATCCTTGAGGAAAGTGTGGTAAGATAAGTTTGATGATTTTAATGCTTGATGCTTGCCATGACTAATGTGTGGATAGTTCATGATACTTGAAGGTGTAATGTTGAATGAGTTGGCTAAGACTTTTTAACCCATTAGCGATTTAATCTTTTGAATTTAGGAGTTTGAATGATGCCTTGAGTGGTAAAATGCTTTTGAGACTAAGTGACTTTTTGTGGATTCTAGTGTATGTGTTAGAGTATACGCTTGGTGGAAAAGTGCTTGGCTATAATTCTTGGATTTAAAAGATGATCTTATATCCTGGTATCGGAGACTTGGTTGAGGTTGTAAGTCGTCGTGATAGATTAAACCATGTTACTTAAGGATTTTGGAAATGAGTGGAATCTGATTAGATTGGCTATGTCGGTGATGCCTTATGATGTTGATAATGACGTTTTGTTCGGTGTTCTACCTTGTGGCCGTAGGAGTTGAAAAGAGATTAGTATGAAGAATTCCTTGTTAGTTCTTCGGTTTTGAAACCTTTGAGAGTGTGTCAAATTTTGGAATTTAGAGAATGTTACTATGCTTGAGTTGCAATTCCGCAATTGGGAATCCGTCTTATATGAAAGGGTGGATGAATTGGGTTGTAATCGATTTGTTAAATCTAGGTGTACCTTACTCCGATGATTTGTGGTACGAGGGTCCCTTGTAAGAGATCTTTGTTATTGAGATGATTTTCTTTCCAATCGCCCTGAGTTTGAAAAGGGAATTTTGTGGATTAAACCTTAAACCTTTACTCGTGCCATCATTCCATTTCATTTCCACTCTTGAATGTTTTTGTCAAGATTGATCTTTAAGAAATCACAAGCTCGTACCTTCTTTCTCACTTGGATATCTTCATAACGCTACTATCTGCTTTGTCCCTTCCTTGACCTCGTTATTTTCAGCGCTCCTCTCTTGTAATCTCGTGCCTTATTTATTCTTGTGTTCTCCTTGAGATTCCTTATCGTTTTCTATCTCGTTGCTCCTTCATCTTTTCTCTAGTGGATTGGATATTCCGTTTGTAAGGCTCAGAGAATAAGCGTGATGTAATTTGGGATTCTTTAGTTAGAATATGTGTCCTTTGATTGAGAAAATTTCATGTTGTATTTCATCATGGGAAATAGGACTTAAGCTCTAGGATGAATCCTAATAGTGATAATGTATCCTCTCTTAGTAGTTTTAGATTTTGAGCTTGGTATTGTAGTGCTATTTTGAGAATTGAGTTGATCATGATAATAGTTCGTTGTTGTTGGGTACTATAACGGTTGCTTGGTATGTCATTTGGGAAATTGATGTCTCTAATTGGTGGATTCTAAAAGAGACTTTGCTTTAGGGAATTTGAGCCGGTACCCAAAGTTTGAGGAGTATTGTCGTAAATGAAAATCGATTCATATTGAGTTTTAGATGAGCTATATGATTTGAATGGTTGTCTGATTGCCAAGTAATTGGCCATTTGTGGTTTGGAATTAGTAATTCTCTTTTATTCTTAAGGACTCATATTTGGAGATTAAGAAATGTTTGTTGCAAGCTTTCGATAGTGAGTGCTCAGTTGTTATGGATTATAGAGATAGAATGGTGAACCCATTTATCTTGAGAATTAGTAACCGCCATAGTTTGCTAATGTGACTATTTATATTTGAGGCTTCGAGCGTAGTAATGATCGAATTAAGGATGTTATGGCGTATTAAGGAATCCTTATAACCGATAATGGATTGTGGATTTTCCCTTGTCGTGAAACTTTGGATGAGACTAGTTGGATCTTAGATAATTATGTTTGTTGCTTTGATTGGGATTGTTGTAAATAATATTTATAAAGTTTAGCGATTTAGAATGATTAAGGTGTAATTGAGGTAAATTACATTCTCTTGAGGATTAGAGTATCAGTAGAGTTAGTTCTATCGAGTTCTTGTAGATCTTCGTGCCGATTTCATCGTGATCTTCTTATCCCTAAGAGTTCGATTTGTTTTGTTTTTGCGTGTTTTGTATATGTTTTGTTATCGTGATTTGTGAACTTGATGTTCGAGTCGCTTTATGTACGTGTAATGTGTTCTTATTTTGATTCTATCTTTGAGAAAACCTTCAAATTTTCATATTGTATTTCTAAATTAACTTTTCAAAGAAGTCTAAAGATGGATTGTGTGCCCTCTTTTTGGAGAAAATGGATTTCTTTTGCTTTTATGTTTGAATTTTGCGTTTGGTTGGATGTTTGGACTTATTATTGGAGACGTCTGGTGACTAGTCCTGCACTTACTAACGCTTGTTTTGATTTTTGATTTCACTATTTCGACATTGCCTTGATTTGGATAACTAGAGTACGCGGTCGCGACGGGCACTCTTGTGATTCGTAAATAAAGTTTTTCACTTATGAAAAATTTACTAAAACCGTTTTCGAGAAGTACATCATTTCATAAATGTTTTTCATTATAAAGTTTTCGTATTAATTTTGAAAACCGATTCTTGTCCTTGATGCTTTTGTTTTCTACTCTCAAGTTTCGAGGACGAAACTTTTTAAAAGGTGGGGTGATTGTAACACCCGCAAATGTACCCTATTTTTATAGTAAAAATATTCTACGGATACTTTTCAGCGAATTTTAGTTTTATTTTGGAATTTAATTTTTCGAGCCGAATTTAGAATTTCCGAGTTCGTATTTGGATGTTTCGCGAGATTTCAAGTAAAACCCGTCTTAAGTCGCCTTTGACTTTTTATTGACTTTTTCCCTTATACTCCCTCATACTACATCTTAACCTATTTCATTCCCACAACTCAAACATTTCTTCTTCCTTAAGAAAAAGCATCAAAACCTTGCCTCCATTTTGATCCAATCTTTGAATCATCATATCTCATTCGTTTCTTGCTCAAATTCACGTAAGTTCGTCTTATTTCTTTCCTCTCATCTTCCTCTATCCGTATTGGTAATAAAATTACCGTCTTTCTCGCTTTTCAATTTATCCGTCTTTCTCAAAGGTGAATTATATTCATCTTTTGGTCGTCTTTGTTTAGGTGGAGACTAGAAAGGCTTAGAAATCGGATGAAGACGCGAAAAGGTAACGGTGAAGGGTTACTCGATATCATTTACGTGTTTTATGTGTTTTCTAGGCTAGTAATCGTATTTAGATTATGGTTTATGCTTAGGACTTGTGTTGTTGTTGATGGATGTTGTTAGTTGTTAATTGATATGAGAATTGATGGTTTGTGATGATAAATGAGGATTTTTGTTGTTGATAACATGTTGGTTTTGATCGTGCCTGAATACCGTGAAGGACGCTGGCAGCGTTCATGGACGCAGGCAGCGTCGTAGGATGCAGGCAGCGTCGTGGGAAGCAGGCAGCGTTACTCGCTGCCGACTGCAATTTTCCTTCACTGACCCCTTTTCGTAAAATGATCATATCTCCTTCGTTACTTGCTTGTTTTGAGCTTGTGACATCTCGTTGGAACCGTAAGAAAATAAGCTATCACCTCCATTTAGAATTTTTGCATTTTCATGTCTAGAACTCTAGTTATGACCGTTTGAAGTGGACCCTTGTTTTAGTTGGTTTCCAAACAACGTTGTTTTGGAGAGGTGATCTATGTTTTTATTCATTATGCTTCATAAACTTGTTCTAATGCTTATGTATCATGTATTGACTCATGTTTATCATATTCAAACTTATATGATTCCCTATTCGCATGTTTTGTGACGGTTTTTGGTATGTTCCCACTTTGAGTCGGTTTTCACAAATGATACGGTTTGAGCACTATTGTGTCTTGTGCTTTGTACTCTCATCCCCTTGGCTACCTTCCCGTTCGTAAGGCTGGAATGTCGGAACGGAGAGGTATCCTACTGCTTGAATGCATGTGTTAGTGGGCATACGACGACGTTGTTGGGAGTTGAACGCTATGCGTTGATCGACCCGGCCGTCAAATGTTGTGTACTTGCGAGGTGGTGTTATTGGCATGTAGCGTACCGCTTGTTATGAGGCTTGAGCTCTTTT
>JAIUZE010004629.1:0-15148 GCA_022085475.1 Heliosperma pusillum | reverse complement strand
AGTGATTGGAGGGAAAGGAGGGAAAGGGGTGAATGGGTTGGACCTAGCATTATCGCCCCTATCAGCATCAAAGTCGTCTCGACCCTGGTTAGGACCTCCAGTTCTGCAGTTTTGAGTAGAATTTCTTGCAACCTGACTCAAGTACTCTTCTATAGCTGCAATCCTTTGAGCCTGCTCATCGCGCTCTTGTCTAAGTGCAACATTCTCCTTTGACAGCTTAGTAGCCAAACCTTGGTTGCCCTGAGTCGGGTTTGAGGTAGCAACAGGGTGCCTATGATGGTCAAACAAAAACTTCGCCGCTGGTCCCAATCCGTAGCATCTTCCTTTCTCGTCAAATCCAGTCTCCTCATAATAGATCTCATTATCGTCGATGTTTTCGACTCCTTGAGTTTGAAGCTCAGACTTCTTTGATATGATCTTATTCTGCATCACAAACAAGTTCAGAATTAGTAATTGTCATTTAAATTAAGTAGTTAATGTAATTAAATATATAAATGACAAATTAAACATAAATCACTTAACAAAAAAATGCATAACTTACATAGAGGTGAGCTGGTTTTTTTGATAACCATCCACGGAACGGGTGCTTCTTTGTCTTCTCTAAGACTTGCACCGCATTTGGGATACCAGTTGAAGATTTATCGACCTACAATTTAAATACTTGTTAGTAGAACATATATATAAGTATTAAATTATAATTAGATAAATAAATAAAAAATGAAAGAAGATTTAGATTTACCATTTCGTCCATGATTCTCAAGGTGTTTTTTCTACCCATAATGTGAGTAGGCAACGCCTTTCTCTTCTCTTCACATCCCGATCTACGATTAGCCGCGCCTGATTGAGATCTCACAACGAAACCAGGATCTTCGACAGGCCTCTTCTTAAGCTTTCTAAACAAGTCCAAAGGAATCCAACTCGGCCTGTGCTCCTCGTCTTTCTGCGAGGCTCGGTAGATCATATGACGTAAACGGGTCTTCATGGCGTCTTCCCAAGATTTCCTTACCATATCTGTATGGCGAGGGTCGAAAGAAACCTTTTGCTGTCATGATTAAAAGCATAAAGTTAGGAAAATATTAAGTGAATAAATAAAAAAATAAAAAATCAATAACAAAGATAAATTTAGAAAAACAAATTTAAATAGATATAATTATAATATTTTAAATAATTATACCTCAAACCAGTTCCACCAAGACGACCGCAAAGTATTTGACGCCTCTTTCCAACATGGCGCATGCTCCTTGTACCCGCAGATTATGGTCTCCGAGATCAGTTTAACCACATCTGCGTCACTGAACCTGAAATTAATAATCATAGTTAAATACATACATTATATATAAATATTATGATTTTTGAATAATCATAATTATAATTAAACAATTAAAGTAAAAGTGAACTAGTCTTACCATACACCTGTTTCCTCATCCGGATCGAGGCGGACTCTGCGAGTAGTAGTCTCCACCTGTGGCGGTGGCACGTTCCTGTCATTCACTCGTTCATTCTCATCCTCCTGCCCTCTGTTTCCTACATTACTAGTACTACCTCTTCTTCGTCCTCCCGCCATATAGAGAAAAACTAATTTATTCAAAGTTGTCATGAATTAACAAACATGTATGTACAATTAAATGACAAGAAACTATATATTGGTATTAATAAATAATAAAAACTATAAATTGTTTTACAAACGACCACACATATAGAAAAAGTAGTTTCAACTAATATACGAATTAGAAATAATCTTATTCATCATCACTACTTAAATATTGGTTTTCGGAAATGTTGTATTTAAAAAGGGAGTATATAAAATCTTCTTCTTCCTCTTTATCTTCCTCTTTATCTTCTGCTCCGTCTTCCTTCCGCTTCTGCTCATCCTCCTTCTCCTCCTCTTCTACCTTCTCCTCATTATTGTCCTCGACTTGAGCTTCTTCTTCCTCCTCCTCTATAATTTCATTATCATCTGGCACTTCAATTATTGATAGTAGTGTCTCACTACTAATAACATCTTCTTGAAACGCAGATTCGACAATAGGTGCATCAACATGCGATCTGGCTTTAGTTTTGAATACTGCTGACCACTTATCTTTATCTCTTTTGATATGTGGATATGAAGTATAATAAACTTGTTCAACTTGATAAGCCAACACAAATGGATCATATTTCGGAAATTTTCTGCTTCGATTAACATCCACAAGTTTATAATCCTTATGTATTTGCATTCCTTTTTCAGCATTATCTATCCAATCACATTTGAATAAAATAACATTATATGTGCTTTTTTCGCCTGTGTACGACAATTCAACAACTTCGTTGAGTGTTCCATAGTAGTCAGCTCCATCAGTCGAACTTACACATACTCCATTATTAAGTGTAGATTTTTCCAAATCTAACCCATCTTTGAAAGTGCGAAATTTGTATCCGTTAATGAAATAACGTTTCCATGTTCGCACCCTTTTCGAAGGACCTTGTGCTAAGGCTATGAGAACTCGATCTTTTAAGTTGTTTACCTATCATTGTTAAATTATTAACATATTATAATACCTTCAGGTATTAAAAAAAAATTGAAATAAAAGAGTAATCTGGTGTTAGTATGTAGTATGTACTTACTTGTCCTCTAAACCATTGGGGAAATCTTGTGTCAAATTTGTTCCAAATATCCTCGGCTGTGAGAAATTGGGGATATTCTGTTTTGATATAATTTTCAAACATCCTATATTCATTATAAAAAATGTCGAATTAAGTAATAGTTTTTACATGCATGTTGTTATAATTAATTATTAATAATTAAAGTTTCAAAGGACGATTTTTTTACTTACACTTCGTTATGCTTCAATTCTTCTAAATCACAGTTAGATAAAACATATAAGTGTGCACGCTCATATTCGTTGTCTTCTAAAAATCTTTCACGACACTTTCCAGAACAAATTCCCCCGTGATCTTGAAAAATCTCGGGTAAGGTAGAATACGTAGGCTCTTTCGAGCGTACGTCGAGATCCTTGGCTTTTGTGTCCACGTTCTCTTCAAAATAAAAGGAACAGAAATTGGCAATTTCTTCAAGCAAATACGCGTTGCATATAGAACCTTCAACACGCGCTTTATTTCCAATCTTTTTTTTCAAATGATTTAAGAACCTATAAAAAACTTGGATAAGATAGACTGAAATAATTAAAGTTAAAATTGGATAATTGTGGAATTAATTACCTCTCAAAAGGATACATCCACCTATATTGCACTGGACCACCCATTTTCAGTTCATACGGCAAATGAATTGGTAAATGCTCCATTGAGTTAAAAAAAGATGGTGGAAATATCTTCTCTAACTTGCAAATGATTTCGGCAATGTTGTTCTCGAGAGTAGTTATTTTTTCAACTTGTATCGATGAAGTACACAAATCTCTGAAAAATTGGCTAAGCTCAGTTATAGCATTCCACTCATTCTTCGGAAGAAGGTGCCTTAAAGCCACTGGAAGTAAACGCTCCATAAACACGTGACAATCATGACTTTTCAATCCATGTAGTTTCAACTCGTGTTTATCAACACATCTACTCAGATCTGAAGCATAACCGTCCGGAAATCTCAAATTGGATATCCAATCACACAACACCTTCTTTTGTTCTTTATTCCAAATGAATGAATCCATTTTTCGCTGTTTAGAACAAACGGTCAACATGTCCTCTTGTGCTTGTGGGGTAAACTTTGTCTTGTTTTTCACATTCATCACCGTGTGAATCAGTTGCTCGAAAACGTTTTTCTCGATATGCATTACATCAAGGTTATGACGAATTAATAGTGTTCTCCAATAAGGAAGTTCCCAAAAAATGCTTTGTTTCCACCACCCAACTCGAGAAACTTTTAACGAGTCCAATTCAGCTTTACTTGCATCCACAACTTTGGGAAAATGCTTCACACAATCCCACACTTCTTCACCCGTTAATCTCGTAGCAGCAAAATCTTTCTCAACTCGTCCTTTTCGAAAATTAACTTTATCTTTGCGGAAAACATGATCAGGTTGTAAAAACTGTCTATGACAATCAAACCAACTCCATTTTTTACTTTTATAAAGCCAAAACGACTTAGTCTCCTTCTCCATACAATATGGACACGCATGTTCACCAGCAGTTGACCAACCCGATAACATGCCGTAAGCAGGAAAGTCATTGATAGTCCATAATAGTACGGCTCTAAGATCAAAGTTCTGCTTTCTAGAGACGTCGTATGTGTACAACCCTGTCTCCCACAACTGCTTCAACTCGCGAATTAACGGTTGTAAATAAACGTCAAGAAATTTTTTGGGACTGTTCGGACCGGGTATAAGTAATGATAGAAACATAAACTGTCTTTTCATACATAGCCAGGGTGGTAAATTGTATGGAGTTAGCATTACCGGCCAGCAGGAGTACGACTTTCCGTATTGACCGAAAGGTGCGAAACCATCAGTACAAAGACCAAGTCGAACATTTCGAGGCTCACTTGCAAAAGAAGGATGAATGCGATCAAAATGTTTCCAAGCCTCGCCGTCACTTGGATGAGACATTATCCCGCTGACACGTGGATTTTCATGATGCCACCGCATCTCTGCCGCAATTAGTTTTGTGGCATAAAGTCGTTGCAAACGCGGTCCTATTGGGAAATAAGTTAAAATATTTTTCCAACCCTTTTGCCATTTGCATTCTTTTGTTTTTTATATCGATCTTTACCACATTTTCTACACTTATCGAGAAGACTATCATCATCCCAAAACAACATACATCCTATTTCACACGCATCTATCTTTTCATAAGGCAGTTGAAGAGCTTTACGAATATTTTTGGTTTCATAGAAGTTACGCGTCATAACATGATTTTCAGGAATAATGTCCCCTATAAATGACGCGATACCATCTACACATTTGTGGGGTAAATTGTATTCACATTTCAAAGTTACCAACCGGGAAGCTGACTGCAACAGAGAGATACGACTCCCCTCATACACCGGTTTATTGGCATGTTCCAACATTTTGAAAAAGGCTAGTACATTAGGATTTGGAGATTCATCAACCACTTCGGCGTCAACATTTTCCATTATAATTTCATTAATGTTGTCGCGCAACGCATCCTCCACCATATCCCTATAGGGATTGTCAGACCTCTCCTCAACGGGAAAATTTTCACCATGGCACACCCAATCATAATAGTCATCACAAAAGCCCCAAAGCCCTAGGTGTTTTCGTACTTCTTGTTCGACTAAAAATTTGCGATTTCTACACTTTACACATGGGCACCTAATTTCCTTACATCTACCGTAATCTTCTTGATTCTTAACATAATTAATGAATTCATTAACGCCCTTTACAAACTCCTGCCTTAATTTTTTATTACAATCCAATCTTTCATACATCCATGCCCGTTGTACTCTTTTCATTTCAAATCTACATACACATTTATAATTATTATTATCGACTTAAATAAATATTCAAAACAATAACAACAAGAACTAAAAGTTTACTAATAGCAACAATAACAACAATAACTACTAATAATAGTAACAATAACTCCTATTACACAAACAAACAACAAACAACAAACAACAAACAACAAACAACAAACAACAAACAACAAACAACAACCTCCAACCTCCAACCTCCAACCTCCAACCTCCAACCTCCAACCTCCAACCTCCAACCTCCAACAACAACAACAACAACAACAACAACAACAACAACAACAACAACAACAACAACAACAACAACTTCCACCTGCAAAAAAAAAGTAATATTCGAGTTCATGGGGTCCTTATCTCTCCAACCTAAACCCATCTTTGAATCTTTCATACCATTAGTAAATACTAATCATTTAATTAATTGTTATGAGACGAAAATTCGGCAGCAATTCCCTACAGTTCTCCAAATACACAATGTTGAATGACTTGTCACTCTCCATATGTATTCAGAGAACATTAAAGGAACTGTCAACCAAACTTAATCGTCAAATAACAATTAAAAAAATGATTAGTATTTACCACCTAAATGGCATTAAAGATTCAAAGACAGTCCCAAAACGGGGACTATTCAAGAATTACACCTAATGCGTAATTCTTGAACGGGTACTAAGTCTATCATATATGAACAACATTTCCTTAATAATTGTGACAAAAGTAAAGCACGACAAATGACCGGGACGGAGGGAGTAATAATAATTATCTATATTAATAATTACAACAATTCAAAGGAGGGAGGGTGGCAGTGGGGTGGGGGCGGCGGCAGGGGGATTTAATCCGTCTTAAACTTAAGTGAGGAGATAACCCACTTACACTTTATTTGCCCTTTATGAGGAAGATTTAATCCGTCTTAAAATTAAGACGGGTCGATCCGTCTTCAATCAAAATTTGGGAAAAGGTAGTAACTTACTAACATATTCACAACTTGAATACTCATCAATGAGGGGAAAGAATGAGGGGTGGTCCGGTGGGTGGCAGAGGGTGGTCCGGCCAGGGGCAGGGGAAAGGGGAAAGGGAAAGGGAAAGGGAAAGGGAAAGGGAAGGGGAAAAGGAGGGGGTGGTCCGGTGGTGGCAGCGGGGTCCGGCCAGGGGCAGGGGAAAGGGGAAGGGGAAAGGGTGACCAAGGGAAGGGGAAAAGGAGGGGGGTGGTCCGGCCGGTGGTCCGGTGGGTGGCCGGAGGGAACAAAACAAATGAAAACATAAATAAGAGAAGAAAGAGAGAGAGACCTGAGAGAGAGGAGGGAAGAACTTAGTGGGTCGTCGAGGTGGTCTTTGTGGTGGTCGTCGTCGTTGTTGTTGTCGTCGTTGTCGTCGTCGTCGTCGTCGCCGTCGTCAAGGGGATTTAGGTTTAAGGAAAATGATTTCGGTAAAGGGGAAGAGACGCATGGTTAATTATTTAAAAGACCCTGCGACGGAATTTCCGTCGCAAATCCGTCGCAGGAATAACACGTGTCAGTCAGCTATTCACCTTTGCGACGGATTTTCCGTCGCAAGTTAAGGTATTGCGACGGATATTCCGTCGCAGAAAAAACACGTGTCTTCGACTTCAGATCAATTTGACAGTCAATTATTCATCTCTGCGACGGAACATCCGTCGCAAGTCCGTCGCAGTATCTTATTAAGCGACGGATATTCCGTCGCAATTCCGTCGCAAACGTTCCCGCCATGTGAAAAGTTGGGCGCCATATGTGAAAATGTATTGCGACGGAATATCCGTCGCAAATCCGTCGCAAATAGTAATTCCCGTCGCAAAATCCGTCGCAAGTATATTTTTGCTACGGATTACATGTCCGTCGCAAAATTTCCGTCGCTAATACACTATATTCTTGTAGTGTTAGTTGCTACCATTAGATCTAATAAATTTTGTAAAGAAGTTATTTGGATCAAGGATCACGAAGGAAATGGGAGAATGAGGGAATGAAAGATAGGTTCTACTTTTTGCTCAGTTTGAGACTTTCAGAAAGAGATAAAGGGAGGGATGGAGGGGAAAAACTTTCTGATTGTTTTTTTCACATTGAGATAAAGAGAGGCTTAAGATGAGGGTGGGTAGGGGTAGGGGTAGGGGTGGGAGTGGGAAAGCGAATGAGAGAGTTTGTGTTTGGTTTTGTTCGGATTGCATTCGCATATATAGTGTATTCGTAGATGATTACAGTTTAATTACATGGGATTAGCCGCACACTTATCAGTTCATCATGGAATGACTGATGTTTATATAGAAGAAGTTTCATATCTTTAAAATGAACCTATATAAGAAAAGGCAATAGGAGACGCTAACTCCAGTACCCATGTCTACTTGATTTATCTTATTAGATAGATTTTGTTACTTTGCAATATCGAAATCAAATGACTTTTTGGGATGTGTTTGATTTCAAGAATAGAGACCGTTTAAATGGGTAAAAAAAAGGTCAAACCTATTACTAAGATCTAAATCGAAAAAATGAGTGTTTTGTGTATAGGTCATTTGCTAAGGCTATTATTGTCTTCTAATTTGTTACTGGGTTCTTGCACTAATTGCATGTAAATATGTAATCCCTTCAAGGCTCCCAATGACAAGCGTCTTATCTCTAAGCGAGGGGGCCCTTATCTTTGGGTTGCTAGCCGGCTTGACCCGACTATTTTCAAAAGGTCACTGTACCATATGGCACCAGAAAATCTTATATTATTGTTGCAGAAACTCTCCATGTAATTTAACCTGATAGTGTTTAAGAAGCCATTTATAGTTACACTTTGCTAAAATGCTCAAAATATGCTCTTACCATAATGTGGTCTTATTAATAATAATTTGCGATTTGATTGGCCTATATATTTAGTTACTTTGCAACTCTCATAATGCAAACATAAGACAAAAATAATTCGTTACCCTACACATTTTCTAAGCTACAATTGTGCATATTTACTAAAAATAATTTCATGTCAAGAACATTTGTGATTTGTTTTGGAGGAGGCTGAGGTGCGGCTAGAACTTCGCGCTCAAGGGAGTGTTGTGGCTTAATCATAAACTGTATATTTGGTTTCTCCCTTGCTTACATTTTATAGTTTTTTTTTTTTTTTTTTTTTTGCAGATTGATGTTATAAATGGGTCGGGTTTTTTCTGCACCCATGTGCTGAAATGGAAGAGTCGGTGCAAACTACCTTTTGTTTTGGAGTTACGAGTATCTTTAAAGTGTATTCTATAGTTCTACTACGTTGTTGCTGTTTTCATACTTAACAAGTTCAAACATAAATATTGCAAAAAAATAGTTTTAAGAGTCTAAGCTAAGTATGCTTATTTGAATTAAGGCTAATCGATCCTTAAAAGTTTTGATAGTGAGGATTTAAAAAAGGGAAAACTAATGTCAAGATACAAGTCTTTATTTCGGTGATTAGGGGTCTAAATAGATCCGGTTTTGTGTGTTTTATGAAATGTTCGTTTCTATGAAGAAGCGAGTGGTCTTATTATGTTAAGTAATTAGTATTGAGTGAACAAAATCATTTACAGAGTCATTGAGTATACAAAATTACAAATTAGTGTTGTTAGAACCACTCGAATCGTAAGTCGAGTATTAGGGAGATTTAATCGTGCACTTTGGGCTGTTCTTTTGAACTTCTAGTTCAGGACTTAAGGGAAATTCAGATCATATAAAAGAAGAGGGCCTTACAATAGGCATTTAATAATGCCACGACATAAATGGTTGCTGCCACTTGAAATGAGGGTGTATTAATTAATTACAAAAAAGTCTTTTAGGGGAAGCTTTTCGTGGCATTAGTGTTGTTAGTCATGGAGGCCCTTACAATAACAACTTTTAGCATTAGGGAAGATTAGAGGATCAAATAAACACAAAGCTATAAACAAATCTCCCCACTTAGTTCATGATTAAAAATGCAAAGACAAGAGTATATCAAATAAACACGAGGTTGCTCTTTGTCGGTCACAACTCGGCGCATAACTTGCCAACTTCAAAAACTGGGCAATCCTACATTTAATAGGTAAGATAAATTAATTTTAAAAAAAGGACAAAAAAGAACGGTGTTGGCGAAGTTGACAACCCTCCTTAAAACACCACAAACCTTTTTCTTTTTCTACCCAGCGTTTGCAATTTACGTCTTTGGCCCATTTTGTATCAAAAATCTTGGCACGACAAAAGGTGTGAAATTAAGTTTAATGTTGAGCACATATGTATGGACCGATGGACGTGGCAATGGTGGGCGCATATAGGAATTGGGAAACTGGAAAAAAAAACAGAACGCAGAGGTTATTCGAGACTCTTTACAAAGTTTATTCGAGAGATGATGATCACTACCAAAACATCGTTACGTAAGCCAAACCAATGCACGCTGAAGTTAATTATGATGGTTGCTCCATCGAACTTGAGTCTCGCAATGTTGAACAAAAGGCATCATCAAGGTTGATAAAGTATAAAACCAATCTTAGGACTCAACGAGCTTGAATTTTTTGTTAAGATAGTTTCTTTATATGGGTGTCTCTCAAGTCTCAACCTAGTGACCGCAACAAATAGATATTCCATAATTTAATACTCGTATAATATAGTGTGGTTTTGTTTTAATATATATCATCCTCCATTCAACTCCACTCTACCACTTTACTTTTTCACGTTTGCCAACGCGTGTTATTCGCGGTAAATATCGTTAACTATGTATTTGCAAAAATTATAAAAGTTAGATATTTTTAATGTACTCGTAAAGACGTATCAAACAAGATCACACATTAATATTTTTTTACTTATTTATTGAGAGAAAAATGCAATTAGATGTTCACACATGAATAGTGTAAAAAAGTGAATATGGTAGAGTGGAGTTGAAGGGAGGTAGTATAACTTAAGCATGCGAAAAATATAGATGTACAATCCTAAATAGAGACTATGAAAGATAGCAAGCAATTAGCCTTGACAGATTCGCAGGCAACCTAAACCACAATTTATCATAGAACACAAATCCTCATGTGATGCGATCTCACAGAAATTCATTGCAAGACCACAGTTGCCGAGGTGATTTCGCAGAAATATCAAAGAGGTTGATGATCCTTTAACTGTGATGGAAGGAGTGCAAGACCGTCCAATATGAGAATTGAACTTTTTGCTGTTGTCGACCAACACAGCCTAACAGCCCATGAGCAACTCTAGAATACATTTGCATTATTATTTAGTAGACTGGTCATCCAGTTATTTCTTGCACTAAAGAGTGAATACTCCGGTAATTACAAAAGTCAGCACGACGGAGCGACTACTCCAATAAGTACCAATAATTAGAAGTCCACACGAGTGAATACTCTAATAATTAGACAATTAAATCAGCAGCATCAACCCAGGAAGTGAGTACTCCAACATGTTTGATCCAAATTATATCACTCTTGGCTGCTCTCCAAAGCTACATGTAAAAACAACAAACGTCTCAGTGGCTTCTCTAGCGAAAGCAACACATATTATGAATACCACTTAATGTGAATACATAGATTTCATTCAAAATTGAAATTAGCATAAATCATTTGGAATTCTCTCATACCTATGCAAGTTGGTAGTAGTAAAAAAAATAGTACTAGAACACTTTAAGGCTTACCAGCAATGAACTCATTGAAATGAGCCGCCATTTCACCCAGCTGCTTCCCCTCAAAGCCAATATCTTCTTTCGAGAAAATGACAGCATAGATAAAATGTTCAAGCTGCATATTTTCTACTCCTACAGGCCAAAATGTTCATATTACAGTTATATACAAAACGAATACCGCTTCCAACACTTCAAAAGTACCGCTACAAACTAAATAAAACACAAGGTTAAAATAGCAATCTAAACGAGTAGGTTTTCTAGGAGCTTTCATCGGTAAAATAGGATTAAAGATATTGTTTAGTACTCCCTCCAATTCACTAAGATCTTCCTCCTTTCCATTTTAGGTCTCTTCTTTGTAATCTTCCTCTTTCCTTCTTGACTATATGACAAATATCACCCACACCCTCCTTAAATTAATACCACGGGATCATCTTACCAAAAATATTGTGCCCAAGAGTAAGGAGTAACATAACTTATAGACACCGAGAATGAGATTTGGGAGTGAATTTCAAGTGCTAATGTGCTCTAAATTGGGAGTATATTGCTTAAATCTACAAATAGCCTAAAAATGGAATAATCTACCACCCGTGTAGATGGTTTGCAGCTGGTGTGGTGGCACTCGTGGCAGCAATTTACCGGTGTTGATTGGTGGTTTGCAAATGGTGGCAGTGATTTACCCACACACTGATTGGTGGTTTGCAAATGGTGGTAGGTGGTAGGGTGGTGGTGGTAGTGGGTTATTAGCATGTGGTTGTGGTATTAGACAAATGATGGTGGTTGGGGTTTATCTGCGTGGCAGTGATGGTAGATTGTTTTGCAATAGGATGAATAAGAGTTTTTTGCCTATGTTATTTAGACACGGGAGAGAAGTATCGTATCTGATACGTATCGGAGACGCGTAAATGTAAAAATTCAATGATTCGGCAATACGGTCAAACAAGTGTCTTGACCAATTTTACGGTACTAATACAACACCACAAAGGTATTTTTTAAGTGGACCTACCAAAATATTTTTTTACACAAGTGTTATTATATGTTTAATTGTGTGAGGGTGAAAGTACTGAGTAGTTCAATAGAGTACAGGTGTATAGCAAATCCAAATAGGCGTAGAGCACAACAGCCAGCTTCCACTTGCAATTTTAAAATAGAAGTCAAAAGAAAGAGAAAGTAGAATCATAAAATATCATCGGAAAAAAGACCAAAAGACCCCCTCTAAATAAAAACCCTAATTATTTGAGTAAGACCCCCTCCCATTTTATGCGTCTCCTCTCATTCTTTTCGCCGGCGACTGTCCTCCATCTCCTCCATCTCAGGAGGAGTCCGGCGATGTTATCAAGGTTTTGATGATTATTATTTTTAGAAAAGTAACAGCTAAGTAAGAGTTACATGATCTTCAATACCCTACAGGAGTTGTCTCCTTCCACTGTGTCGGAGACGTATCACGTATCGTATTACGTGTCATCTTGTTGGAGTATCATAGGTTTTTAGTAAAATCGTGTCAAGTAAAGTAATATAAATAGCTTCCCCTAAAAGCATTTTGAGGAATAAAATAACAGAGCGACAAATAACCAAAAAACTACCACTACCGGGTCTAGTTACTTTGCAAAGGAGATGACAATAAAAGCCAACTTGCCACAATAATCAGCAAACTTACCTAAATATTCCGCCAACTTCATGGCAGCCACATAAATATGATATGGTGGAACGTCTTTGTCGATGGAGGTGATCTCTATCGCATGACGGATCTTAGGAGGTAGTCCTGTATACACACACAATACACACAGAGAGAAAAGCTTCAGAAAAAAGGAAAATTAGAGAACAAATAAATTACTACTCCACAGGAATGAAGAAAGAAAAAAACGAACAAAGGCGAAGTGAACAGTTATGAAAGATTATTACCATATCCAAGCTCATAAATCGCCCATATTAAATGGCTCCTGCCGACAAAACGACTTCCTAGAGCCATACGACGTATCTCAGCAACTTCGAAAATGTCAATGATTTCAGAAGATACATGATAGGCAGGATTGTATAATTCAAACAAAGGCGCTATCACTCTCGACAGGTGACCCTGCAACTGAAATAGAAAGAAATAGACTAGAATATTAACCCCTGGAACAAGGTTATACATATATCTAGTCTTCGCAGTAGCGAATGAGGTGTCAATACAGAAGCAACACTTATTCCAACAACACCTACCATTAGCCTAATATAAGAGAACAAGCCAAGCAAAAGAACCCACAAGGACATAAATAAGTCATCGCCTCCATAAAATCGTTGCACGGCATCAGGCTTAACCCTCGCCATAGCTTCACGTACAAACCCAGGAATTTCTTCCAGAGATTCTTTTTTGAGAAAGTTTATCAGTAGACGCGTATGATCATCAACCTGCACAACAAACAAAAAACTTGTTAGCACATAATTTGTTTAACTGAGCTCTGAAAACTTGCTCGTATGATACGATTGATAAGAACATCCAAATTCTACCTTCAATATTGGTAAAGAAGATGGTTTCATTTCCCGAACTACCTTGGTTATGTCATTAAAAACTTGATCCTGCATAAACAACATACAGAAAATACATAATGTGGATACACACTAAAACATAAGCCAACAAGTATGGAAACCATGGTGGAAAACAGAAAGGTAACTGCAGCAATACCTCATATTTTTCAGAACCCTGACCCTAGGTAATAAATCAATAAAAAAGAAAACATATTAACAACCTTCAGCATTAGGGAAGAAGAGAGGGGAAAGAGGAACAGATAAAGATAACGGCTATCCACAAATCTCACCATATGAGACCCGAGATTAAAACATAATGAGACATAAAGAGAGGAGCATGATTACTCTTTTACAAACACAAACCTGATCATCAGCAATGGGACCGGTTGGAATTTTACGAGGATAGTACTGCACATGAACATGGATAGAAATATATAATTAGAACAAGAAAAGAAATCCCAAATGAACTGCTGCAATACAGAGTAGTAAGATTCAAGGAAGTACATTGAGCATCTCAGCGAGGTGGACCTCAGTCACGAAGGAATATTTCTTCTTGTCAGCCATGAGTCGGACAATTAACTTGCCAACTTCATAATCTGGGCAAGCCTACATTAAAAAGAAAACGTGAAAGAAAATTAAAAAAAAATGAAAAGATAAGATAAGACGTCGTGAAAAACTTGACAACCTACAAAGACCACAAACCTCCACTCCCTGTGCTACAACTTCTTCATGTAATTCGTCCATCTGCTTATTTGAAGTACGATTATGGCCATCTCTAAATAAAGAAACCTGGCACAAAAACAAAAAAATGTTGAAAAATCATGTAAAAATGGCAAGCAGAGAGGATATGCAGCTCATAATGGTAAGCGGATATGGAAAATAGAAAAGACCTTGCTATAAATCATGAAGACCAAATAAGCAGCTCCTTCGATGGAGCGGTGGTACAGGGCATGATCATTTGCAGAAAGACACAATTGACGAAAGTCAATCCAGTTATGATGTTTGACGTAGAGAATCTTAACCACTACATCCTTAGCAAGAGCATCCATAACACGCTGAGAATAATTATGATGCTTGGTATATTGACGTTGAGCGTCGCCAAGTTGTTGTTGGAAAAGAGCATCATCAGGGTGTTTCTCAACCTAGTAATTGAAGTAAACAGATGGTTTAATCCTCGTATAATAGAGTGTAGGTTGGGCTTGATTGAATAGAGAAGCTAAGCAGGAGACATGCACGAATTTGAACCAGTTCCGTTTGAATATACAGAACATATATTTGGGGATGGGAGGGATAAGGTATTGCAAATGAGCTCAGAAACGAAACACATGGAAACGATAGCTAGCTCTGAAAGGGAGAACTCCGTATTACTCCCGGAACAGCACCCATATTTCAAGGGTTTTCGAGTAACAGTTTCTGTTACGGTCATTCATCGTAATATTATTAAAATAAAAGGTAAACAAAATATTCGGACCAAAGGAGTACTTAAGAAGGGTATGGTGAAAAATATGGACCTTAAGAAGGTAAGAACGACAACCAGGATCTTCAAAAACGTGATCCTCATCAGGCTCAGGATTAGGCTCAGGCTCAGGACTAGGCTTATACTCACTAAAATAAACCTGCATAACATTA
>JAIUZE010004628.1:100081-126556 GCA_022085475.1 Heliosperma pusillum | reverse complement strand
CTCTCAGAAATTCCAAATACGAACGCGGAATTTCAAAATACGACTCGAAACAATAAATTCTATTTTAAAAACTTAAGTTCTACTGAAAAGTGTTAGTAAATATTTTTACTAGAAAAATTGGGTACTTTTCGGGTTGTTACAAAAACAACTAGAATAGCAATATTAGCTCGTTAATCACTTAACAAAGTGCATAAATCGTATGGAAATCGAGCTAAAACGGGGGATAAATCAGTACAAAATATCACTTATCACTGATGTAGAGGGTTTTCTATTTTTCTAAAAAAAACAAAATTAAAGGACTTACAACGCGTACCGACTCAAAGAAGTTCCTTCTACGTATAACACAAAAACCTTTCATCTCCCAAATTACTCACCGCTTCTTTCATCACCAAACCCTATCTTTGTCGTGCGACCAACACGCCCTCCTAGAGTCGCCATATTCAATCCTTCTAGTGCAAGCCCTACTGAACTCTAGATACCAGCCCACCAACACAGTGTTGCCCCCCATGCTTGCACGACCCCCATCATTCCCTCGTGTTACTCAAGTCGTTGCACGGTCGTACTGGTGTACTGTCAATAATAATCAGGTATGTTTATTGTTGTTTATTATTAGAATGTTAAGTTATTTGTGTGTTTATGAATGTGTTGATAGTTGTTTGTCTTTAACGTGTTTATGAATCGTTAGGGCGAGTAGTGTTGTCTATATATTTGTCACAATGTTGTCATTAGGAACCTCTGCTTAATGTTGTCATTAGGATTATATTCCATGTTACCATTCTCTATGTTAGGTAATTTAGAGGGGGTGATAGTTTCCCAATTCAAAGTTCAAATGTTAGATTAATTCCAGAGTTACATAAAGTGGCTAAGTCGGAGGTTATGAGTCTTAGACTTGAAGCCGGTAATGTTGTGAGATTTCAGCAGGGACATTATGCTGCTTGTCTGTCTTCATGATTCTGTATTTTCTGTTGATTGTGGTGTCAGTGAGAGACTCAATGACTGAATGAGTGGGATGGGGGAAGGTGGTGGGAGTTTTACAGGCGAGGAAGTTAGTTCAGAAATATTAGAATTAGACCTTTCAAAATTAAACAAAATGGAGCAAAACCGGGTAGAAGACTTAAAGGACAATAACACAACCTAAAATTTAAAGTGACTATATACATTCATTTTGATTTGCAAGTAGTGACAATTGCAGCTTCAGTAATTGGAGTAACACTAATCTTAGTACTGTTGAGGCAGGAATTTTGTATTCTTGGCTCGTCGATTGAAAAGGAACAAAGTTTTCGGGATGAAAATAGATGTTCATGACGTGAACTATGTTATGTGATATTCTTTTGAGTTGATATAAATGATCAAAAACAGGAGGTTAAACATATTCTGATATCCACTACTACAAATACAGGCAACAAGGACGGTTAAAAACCGTCTTTAAATGGGGTCTAAAACCGTCGTCTAGGAGACCGTCCTCTTTGCCTACGAGCACGGTTGTATCTTAGTCAAACCGTCTTCTTTAGTAGCACAAAAGAGGACAGTTGGTTGTTAGAACCGTCTTCTTTGTTAGAAATAAGAGCACGACTGGCTGTATGAACCGTGATCTTTTTTCCCCTGCTAAACTGTGTTGAACCGTGCTCTTAAGCTACCATAACAAGCGCATACCCGCACTTTTCAGCAAAATTTGGTATTTGACCGTCCTTTTTCAACATAGGTTGTTTGATCATTGTTTTTGTTTCATTTTATGTTACAATTTCACAATTTCTAGAAGATTTCAAAACAATACAGGAATTCACCAAATCAATATATATGATGCTTTAATCCACAATGTATAGACTATAGATCAAATCTTGTGAAAAGAAATACAAAGTGATGTTTCAACCTTAAGTATCAAAATCTTAAAAACAAATATACAGTCATGACACTCATTAACCAACTACATACTTGAGTCCTTCAATCCTTCAATCATCGTCATCACTTATCCTGTTGTTGTACAATCAACTGCGAACTTAACCCAACTGCGTTGAACCTCATCATCACTAACACGTGCCTTATATTGCAATGTTTATCCAACCCAAATATTTTGCCCCTCATCAATTTGCAGAGAAAAATTTGTCTTCATATCTTTATGTATAAACTGCATATAACTTGACCAAAATGTAATTAGAAATCAATAGAAATGATTTGTTATCAACTTGAAAGCAAAAACAGAAAAAATGAAACAACCATTAATACATTATGGTCATTTAGGCATTAATTACAAGAGGAACGAAAAATACCTGATAGACCTGATAGGGTAGGCTGCCTTTCAAAAGAAAAATAATTTATATGCAAGAGATTCTAGGTCATCCCTTCTGTTTGCAGCTCCAGTTCTCTATCAATATGGGCATGCACACTTGCATAACGTACAGTTTCCCTGTTCATTTTTACATTGAGGTGGTGGTGTGTAAGGGACAGCACAATTCAATCACACACAATGATGTATCAATTACTAGTATGAGTAAAAATGATTTTTTGCTAATATTAGCATATCACGACACTGATGGTAATCCACAAGTTTTGCATTTAAGGTAACCCTCCATCTGATCGCTGCACCAAATTTAAAATGCTAGATAAAAAAAACACTAGCGAAAAAGTAAAATCATCAATTGAGTGACCCATACAAATTACCAAATTACCTAGTCCAAGATTAATAAGAAACATCTTCCTTAACTTCCTGTCCTGAGTAGTGGACGATGTCCAATTAAAAATTTCTCCGCTTACTTACAGGTCTCCGTGTATATAACTGGCAATTGCACAAAACATGACATCACCAATTGTCCCCCAAAAGCCTAAAAGTTCCAGTCTTCTAGAATTTATCAAATTCAATAATAAGATGGAAATAAAACCAATTCAAAATTGATCACCAATATTTTAAATTCAATACCCTTTCACATGCATTTTCTAAGTGATTGATAAAGATTCAACAAGAAGAAAACCATTTCAGATAGAAATACTCAAAATGAATATAAAGGCTAAGTAATAAAAGAAAGAGAAAGTATTCAAATGAATAAAATTGTACATGTTCCATGGTTGTAGAGAGTAGAAGAGAATAAAGTTGTTCAAACGTGAGCAATACTCAAATATTCAAACCGGACAGATAACGTTTTACCAAGACCATTAAATGCAGCAAACAATTCTATGTGTTTCGCGCCATTAGAAGGATATCCAGAAGTCCACGACAACTCTATCTTAGTTATTATGAGGTCTATGCCATGGGGTATCACCTTCAATATCCACCAAGCCTTCAGACGATCAGGAGGTGTGGTAAATGCATAAAAGTAGGCCATTAATAAGTATTATGCCACTAATGTTGATAAACTGCAATAAATAGTTAGTGTTATAAATTAAGTCAGATAAGTCACAAGAATTCTCATCTTGGTAGCTTTGAAACATTATTCAAAATTACATAAACCATAAGACTTAACCCATCACTTACCAATGATGCTCAAATTGATCAAATTATGTGCACAAATATCAATTATACTAACCTTCTCTCATCAACTATAACTCATTTTAATCCCTTGAAAATCGAAGTTTGACTTTCGGAATCAAGAGCAATAAGGTTTCAAATCCTTAGAATAAAGTGGCGAGAGACGTTGGCGAGTGTAGTCTTATTTGATCAGTTCAGTTCAAGCAAAACCAAACAGCGAGTGTGGTCTTATTTTGTAGTAGTGATCCAACATCCACTTCCGGATTTGAACCTTCCTCGCATAGATTTAAACTAGTTGTTATGTAAGCAATATATTGCCCGATCTCTGTATAACTTGTTGTTTAAAAAAATTAAGACATGAAACAGATACCATAACTCACAATGCAACATACCTGAACTCATCACCCGTCTGCTATCCTTAAAACCTGTCATTAGTTGTAGCCTCAACCTACCCCGAACTTCAATCTCTACCCTATGACTGATAATCTTGGTCTGTAAAGTGCATTACATGTCTGCATTCAATCGTCTGCTGTACGATAGCACTATGCCATGATATAGCTTACCTTGAGTCTTATATAAATTCGAGTCCCCTTCCATGACCTCTCTGCAAAGTGCCATTTCTTCCTCTAATTGACACTTTCAAATATGATTTTCCAAACTTTATTTGTGGCTATTCTAGTTCTTCTTTGACTAATAATCTCAGTCTCCAAAGTGCATTACTTGTCTGAATTCATTCCTCTGCTCAAAAACCTGATGCACCATTACTTGTTGTAATTCTAGCAGCATGCCATGATCCAGCTTGCCTTGAGTCTTATATAAATATGAGTTATTCCAGTAGCTACCTTAACTATGAACTTTGTTTATTTTTTTAATTTCCTTCATTTACCTACCTTAACTGTGAACTCATTGAAACATTCCTCCTGCTGCAAAAACCAAGCATGTTGAATAAGAATCAATATTTTTAATATTTATTGTAGCTTGTCAATCATTAGCCTATGAATAATTAGGCCTACGAATTAACTACAACTATGAGTATTATTATTGCAGGTTGTTTTCATAATTACGAATATTTATAGTAGTGTATTATGATGAGTACGGATCGGAGTTAGGTGTATGGGAAGCGGGATTTTTATTTTCTACAAAAGCTTGATGAATTTATTAGTCATGCTGTTTCCCATCAAAAACTATTTGGGGATGACGAGCAACTCATTTGCCTGTGTAGCGTTTGTAAGAATCGGATAAAGGTAAGATGTGCAAGTGAAATGAGAACTCATTTGATAATGAACGGATTTAAACCAGATTATAATGTGTGGATATGGCATGGAGAGAAAGAAAATGACACGCATAGTACCTATGGCGATGTAAATCTAGGGAAAAAACTTGCTAATGTGGATGAGTTTGAGATTCATGGTCTTGATTGTAATAACATTTCGGTTAATGTGGGCAATGATAACGATGAAAATAATGAGAAAGACAACAATGTAGAGGCTGATAATATTGATAGAATGATGGATGATCTAGAAAAAGATTTTATAGAATGTCCGAAAAATTTTCAGAGGTTGGTTGATGATTCTAAGGAACCGTTATATCCGGGTTGCTCTAAATTCACACGTTTATCAGCTGGTTTTGAAATTGTATACCTTGAAAGCGAGGAATAGGTGGAGTGATAAAAGTTTTACTGCTTTAGTGGAACTTTTAATTTATCAGAAATGTTGCCTGAAGGTAATAAGCTTCCAGCTAATACCTACCGATGTAAGAAAGTGTTGTGTCCATTGGCTACGAGTTACCAAAAAATTCATGCCTGCCCAAATGACTGCATTTTGTTCTGGAAAGATTATAGTGACTTGGATGTGTGTCCACGATGTAAAGCATCGAGGTACAAGATCCAAGAAAATTATTCAGTTAATAAGAAAGGGAGTCCGATCAAGACCTTATGGTATTTGCCAATTATACCAAGGTTTATTCGATTTTTTTCAAATCCTAAAGATGCAGAATATATGATGTGGCATCACAAAGAGAGAAATAAAGATGGTAAATTACGACATGTAGCCGACTCCCCCCAATGGAGGACTATTGATATAACCTTTCCTGATTTTGGTGGAGAACCTAGGAATTTAAGACTAGGGCTTTGTACTGATGGAATTAATCCATTTAGGACTTTGAGTACCCAACATAGCAGTTGGCAAGTAATGCTAATAATTTACAATCTCCCTCCCTGGCTTACGACAAAAAGTAAATACATTTTACTTACGTTGCTAATCTCGGGTCCTAAAGAACTGGGTAATGACATAGACGTTTATTTGGCGCCACTTATAAAAGACTTGAAGTTGTTATGGAATGTTGGTGTGTGGGTGTTTGATGCAGCTACTGGCTCACACTTTCAAATGCGTGCTATGTTATATTGTACAATTAATGATTTTCCAGCTTATGGAAACCTTTCGGGTTATAGGTTGAAGACTGACAAGGGGTGTCCGGTATGTGGTGATGACACAGAATCTGAATAGTCGGAGAACAGCGGGAAGTACGCATACACTGGTGGTCGTCGATTTCTTCCCAAAAATCATCAATATCGTAAGATGAAGAAAGCTTTCTATGGAAAAATTGAATACCGATCACCTCCATTATTTTTGAGTGGACAAGAGTATCACAAACGGGTTATGAACATCACCAGAGAGTTTGGAAAACCGTATAGACCTCCACCTGATGGGGTGTACCACACGAAGAGGTCCATCTTTTGGGACCTACCATATTGGGAGCACTTGCCGGTTAGGCATTGTATTGATGTCATGCACGTAGAGAAGAATGTGTTTGATAGTATCATTGGCACTTTGTTGAACATGCCCAATAAGACCAAGGATGGGGTCAAAGCTAGTTATGACTTGGTTGTTAGGGGGCGTTTTGAGATAAAACCAGTTGAAAAGGGGAAACGTACCTACTTACCCCCGACTTTCACAACTCTATCGAGAAAAGAGAAGATGACATTGTGTGAGTCTTTAAAGGGTATGAAGGTGCCGCATGGGTATTCCTCCAACATAAGCCGTTTTGTGTCATTAAAAGATTTGAAGTTAGTGGGATTTAAATCCCATGATTGCCATGTTCTGTTGACACAACTCCTTCCTGTGGCTATTCGGTCTGTTTTACCTAAACATGTTAGACAAGTGATAATTAAGCTTTGCAGATTCTTTAGTGCAATTAATGCTAAGGACATTGATCCAGAGTCTTTAGATGAGTTACTAGCCGATATTATTGTAACACTATGCGAACTTAAAATGTACTTCCCCATTAGTTTCTTTGATATTATGGTTCACTTAATCATTCATCTGGTTAGAGAGATTAAAATTTGTGGGCCGGTATTCCTAAGAAATATGTGGGCTATGAGCGAGAGATAGGGACGTATAAGAGGCGTGTGAAAAATCGTTATCGGCCTGATGCTAGCATCCTTGAAGCTACTGTTGCTTGTGAGACACTTGGATTCTGCCAAGATTACTTGAACAGTGTGCAATCTATCGGACTTCCTACATCCCGACACGAGGGAAGACTTCAAGGGAAAGGTACTTTGGGGGAAAAATTCATTACAATTGACCGTGTATGCTTTGATAAGGCACATATGTATGTGTTGCAACATATGACTGAAGTTCATCCATATTTAAGTGATCATTATGCCTTATTAAAAAGACAAAATCCACATAAGCGTGAAGGTTGGTTGGTTAGTGAACACAATCGGCAATTTTTACACTGGTTTAAGGAAACGGGATGACAGACTTGTCAAACTCAACACATAAGCTAAGTGAGAACTTAAGGTGGTTAGCATATGGTCCCAAGCTTAACATCATATCCTATGAAGGGTATGATATCAATGGATTCTGCTTTTACACAAGTCGGCAAGATGAGAAAAGTACAATGCAAAATAGTGGCGTTACAGTTGTGGCATCATCAGTTGAATATGTAGGAAAGGGTAAACAACCAGTAGATATAACAAAGCCTTATTATGGGGTAATTGAGGACATATGGAAGCTTGATTATCATGATTTTTCAGTACCCTTATTTCGATGTAAGTGGGCCGATTGTGACAAGGGAGTTAATGTTGATGATATGGGATTTATTTTAGTAGATTTCAGTTTTCTAGGACACAAAGAGGACCTCTTTATTCTAGCATCCCAAGGAAAGCATGTTTTCTATATTGAGGATCCTTTAGACAAGAAACGCTCAGTTGTTCGTAATGGTAAAAGACGCATTCTCGGTGTAGATGGTGTTGTTGATGAAGAAGAGTATGATCAAGTTGATGACCTTTCTCCTTTTTCGACCACTTGCTAAAATGTGGAAGTACTACGTGACGAAGTCTATGTTCGAGATGACCATGATGAAGGATTATGGTTTGATAACCCAAAATAGTACATATGATGTTTTATAAATATTTGAACAGAGATCAGAGTTCCCTTAGCTTTTATATGACGTAATGTTATTAGCTATCATTTCACATTTACATATTTTTTGTTTTTTGTTAAAATGTGATAATTTGGATTTAATGAATCAATACAAGTTATCTTTATTGAGCATCTTCTTAGTAGTAATCGAATTGTTCAGCATCTTGTTGTGAGACATCTTTTGTGACACTGAATCTGGTTTGCTGCTGCCTAATAACGTTAATGTCTCTGTTTTGCTGACTTCAGTCATCGGACAGTTCCTTGTTAGTACTAATAAAGTCCCTGCATCTTCTAAGTAGTAATTGCATCTTGTTGTGAGACATCTTAAATGTTGTGACAGTGAATCTATTTTGCTGACTGATAGCGTTCCTGCATTTGTTTTGCTGAGTTCAGTGATCAGAACTAGTGAGACATTATAATCTACCAGGCCTGGAGCAATATTTTGTTATTGATTTGCTGTAGAAATTTGTGGGAATGGGTTCAAACATTTTGTTATTAATTTGTTGTAGAACCAGTGAGTAACATATTATCAGTCCTGTAACATTTTGTTATTAATTTCAGGTGTGCAATATGGGTACAAACGGAGATAAAGAATCGCGTCCAAAAAAGAAGATGAGAGGTCCATCAACGGGAAAATCTTTTAAAGAGATCATTAGTAATGACAATTCAGAAGACGAAGAGAAAAAAGAGAAACTACATATTGAGTTTAACGAACTTGGCCTGCCTTATGGACCGAATTTGAAGGATTTTAGGTCAGATATGGGAAGAATGGCGCGAAATATTACGATCGCCAAAATTTGGAAATATGTAACAAATGGGGAGAAAAATACAATCTGGCTTTGTAGGAAGGTAGGAATTTATTAGCATTATGATTATTTGATTTAAAAGTTTCCTATCATATTTTAATTACTAAGATATAACTTTCTTTCTTTCTTTCTTTTTTCCAGAAAACATGGAATCTTGAGGATGACAAAAAGAAGTATATTTTAAAGGCTCTGCGTAATAGATTCAAGGATTGGAAGACGAGGATGACAAGCACCTACATTTTCCCGAAAAAAGAGTCTGATGATGGAGAAGATGATGATGGAGAAGACGAGAGTCCCGAGTTTCTGGTCAGTGTTTTATTTTGCAAGAAGCGTATAGCCCATCTTATTCATTTAGTCATGGGAAAAAGAAGAGACGGTTCTTAGTAATAAGGAAATGATGCCTGGATTGTTATTAATTATACTGATATGGTTGTAGCAGAAATAAGAGATAAGCTATACTAATACTTTAGTAGCAGAAATATTTTGGTCTAGTGCAGCTTAAGCTTTCAACGTGAAATGATCTGCTGATACTTGTCTGATCTGCTGCTATGCTGCTATACTTGTCTGATCAAGCTTGAGCTTGATACATGTCTGATCAAACTGTTATCCTTACATGAGTTCGGTAGTTGCCTAATATGCTGCTATACTTTTCTGTTATGCTGCTATCCTTAGCTTGCCTCGAGTCTTATATCAATCTGAGTTCCCCTCCCCCTGACCTTTCTGCAAATTGTTATTACATGTCTGCATTCATTCCTCTGCTCACAAACCTGATGCACCATTACTTGTGTATATTCTAGCAGCATGCCATGATCCCAAGCTTTGCTTGTTAGACTTATATAAATCTGAGTTCTCCTCCCCGTGACCTGTCTCGAAAGTGCTACTTATTCCTACTTATTCCTTTAATTGACACTTTCAAGTGTCATTTTACAAACTGCATGACAGGGTTGTCGCATACCCTAATCAAAGCCCTAATCAAAGATAAATAACCTAAACTAGGCTAACAACAAATTAATTTAATTAGGGAAGTAAGGGGTCAATCTCGGGGAGACGGGAGATACTTGTGAATAGTTATGGTTAGAACTCTACCTTGTACGATTGGTAAATGTTTGTCACTAATTAATAAATGCTATAATAAAAATGATAACAATACAATAAAGAAAAGGATATAGGGATCGGGGTTCACATGCTAATCAATTTAAAAGCAAAGTTGATTACGGGTTTAGAAAAATCATAGTTGTCCAAGTCTTTAAATGGTATATTCCTTTCGGATTCATACCGACTTTTTAACGGGTCCTAACGTCTTTTCAGCCTTGCTAGGTCATTAAACTATTCTTGCCAGTCCTTTAATTTTCATCTCGGCTCTCGCCCTTGAGACGGAAATTGACAAGTATAAACAATTGATTAAGGCCATAAATCAAAGTTTATCATGAGAATCAAACAAGAAATAGATACAACTAAAACAATTCTACCCGGAATCAATTTATACTTATAAATTAATTGGACATGTTAACCCTTTCCCTAGAACAAAGATTACTTATGCATGATTAACAATGAAAGGGAAACTAAGATTATAAAACTAAGAATGGTAAACATGATAAAGGAAATACTAAAAGAAAATGAAACTATAATGTAAAAACAAGAATAAGGATTACCGGAAAGGATGAGCAAAGATTGAAATGGAATAGGAACTTGAATAGGAAAATGCAAACCCGGAAACTAGAATTCCAATTACAAGTAGAACAATTACAATTGAAGGAAACTTAGAACTAAACTAGACTAGAGAAAACTAGATCTAAAACTAAAACTACAAAATGGAGAAAGAAAGAAAAAACTAAACTAAAGAGAGAAGTGTGAAGAGAAGTGTTTAGAAGTGTAAGGAGGTGTGTTGAGAATTGTGTGCTGAGGCTCTCTTATATAGCAGTAGGTTTCGTGGGGGAGGGGTCATGCATTCATCACATAGGACAAAAAGGAGGAAGTCGAAGCAAAAGCTCGGATCAGCAAATATACCCGATCGGGTTCACCACATACCCGATCGGGTATATTGTGTTCTTGGTGCTTTGACTTTCGTTTCATCTCCCCTTGCATATGACTTGACTTTCATTATCCCCCTTGACCTCTTGAGTCGGGTTTGATGATAGGGTTTGATGTAAAATGATGATTTCTTCGCCTAACTGATCGATCTTCTGACAACTGTGAAATCGTCTTTGCTTCTTCTTTCTTTTGAATCAGTGAACCTTCTTGAAATACCTTTGACTTGGTCAAGCTTGCTTCTTCAAATCGTCGGGTTCTAGGCAAATGCTCGGAAATATAGAAAAAGGGCGTAGAAACTTCACTTTCCCTACAAAACAGGTTAGAACATAGGAATTCGCCTAGAAGACGATATTAGCTCATAAAATGGCTTAACAAAGCACAAATGACATACAAAACCGAGCTAAATTGGGGATTAAAATCATACAAATATTCACATTTAAATCAATCAAAATATGTTTCTAATATTCTCAGTCGTCACAACATGTTAGATTGCACCACAACTGCAAAAACCATGCTCGCTACTCCTCCTCTTACCCAACAAGATGACCTACTGATTGAAGATCGAACAAATTATCGGGCGATTGTTGGCAGCGTGCAATATCTATCTCTAACAAGACCTGAATTGCCTTTTCGGTAAACAAGCTCGCTCAGTTTCTTACGCATCCGACATCTACTCATTGGCCTGCCTTAAAATGTCTCTTCGATTCCTTAAAGGTACTATGCATCACGGTATTCATCTACTAAAATCCGCCCCATTTAATCATCATGCTTTTTGCGATGACAACTAGGCAGGGGATCGTGATTATTTTGTTTCTACAACTGGGCATGTAGTATTTAATGAGCAAAACCCAATATCTTGGTCAAGCAGCGTGCTTTGTCCCGGTCCTCCACTAAAGTGGAATTTTGAGCTATAGCTGATACAACTTCTGAAATTATTTGGCTCAGCTCTATAATCTCGAAACTCGACATGCCAATACCTTCAACACGGTCATTTTTTGTGACAATTTAGGAGCAACGAACTATCCCGCTAATCCTATTTTTCACTCACGAATGAACATCTTGCCTTAGCTTTTCATTTCGTTCGTGGACAAGTTCAGCTGGGTTTAGTACGCATCCAACATATCGATGGTGATGACCAACTTGCGGAATGCTTACCAAACCATTATTTAACCACAGTTCTCGTTACTCACTTCCAACTTCCAAGATTGGATTTACGCTTCACATGTCCATCTTGCGGGAGCGTGTCAAGAATATCAAAATTGATCATGCAACATCAGTCAACAAGCATAATTATAGGTATTAGTTAGGTTAATTCCTCCTGTATATATATGCTCTAATGTAACTCATTTTAACAATCAATACAATCATATCCATTCTCATGCTTAACAGAAAGTAATGAGAAAGGGGGGAACCAATAGTTACTATTAATTAGGAAAAAACAAATACAGAGAATGTTCTCGAATGGAATTGAATTGAACCATCTTGCAATTGGTAAGTCTTATACTCTTATGCACCCAGCAAACCACCATTGTACTCGACAACTAGACCTCACAACTTGTCAATTGAATCGTTATTGAGTTAGCAGATTAGTTCGAGTCAGGTCATTTTATGCTAGACATAATTCGAGTCAAATCGGACTGGGTCAGGTCCTTGGGTTCAGATCATTCTCGGGTCTAAAATTAATTAATTACAAATACTTAACTAATACTTTCTCCGTCCCGGTTATTTGTTTTCATTTCTGGTGTCTCATTCATTTATTTACCTTCTATATTAGGTATGCTGTCAATGGATATTTGACCACAATTGCAATATTATCCATTTTTCATCCAATAACAGTACCCACAAATGATCTTCTCGTTTCTTCTACGTCTTTGTGCCAAAAGCTTAGGTAAACAAATGCCGGAACGAAGGAAATAGATTAAGCCACAACATTTTTTGGAACCTTTTGCAACCATTCTTTGTTGTAAACTGAAATGCCGGAACGGAGGGAGTAGGTTGATAAAACGATCATTTTCCAATATTGTCAATTTTTCTGTTAAGCGTGAGACAATAAGACCAAAGAGAGAAGGAAATGTTTGTTGTGTTGTGATTTCATTAGTCTGACAAAACATTTATACAAGCAAAGGGATAGGCCAAAGGTCATATGGATAGACCAAAGGTCTTAGACCAAGAGGCACATCATAATGCTAATAATTAACTAGGCAATAACTAGGCAATTGAATAATGTCTATCACAATTCCCAATACCCCCCTCAAGTTGGAGCATGAAGGTCGAGAATGCCCAGCTTGAGTAGGAGATGAAAGAACTGTTGAGAACCCAAGGCCTTCGTAAAAATATCAGCAAGTTGTTCACTGGTGGACACATGACATGGTTTGACAAAACCCGTTGTAATGGCATCACGGACAAAATGACAATCGATTTCAATGTGCTTTGTGCGTTCATGAAAAAACGGATTTTGGGCAAGATGCAAGGCAGATTGACTATCACAAAAAAGATGCATAGGTAAAGTAGAAGTAACATCCAAACTGAGCAAGAGCCCTTGAAGCCATTTCAGCTCGCAAACAACGGCAGCCATGGACCGATATTCAGCTTCAGCAGAAGAACGAGAAACGGTGGGCTGTTTCTTGGTTTTCCAAGAAATGGGGGAACCACCCAGAAACACAAACCATCCCGTAGTCGAACGACGCGTCAAAGGACAGCCATCCCAGTCGGAATCACACCAACCAGATACGGTGAAATCACTATTAGAACGTAGAAGAATCCCCTGACCTGGGCTCCCCTTGAGGTAACGAACTACCCGCAAAGCGGCAGCCATATGCTCTTGTCGTGGTTGATGTAAGAATTGGGAAAGGATATGAACCGCATAAGATAAGTCGGGGAGCGTCACAGCAAGATACACCAAACGCCCAACAAGGCGACGATAGGGCTCAACATCTTCGAGAACCGCGCCACTGGCCAACCCGAGCTGGTGATGCTGCTCTAGTGGCGTCAAGGCGGGTTTGGCACCGAGTAAACCAGTCTCAGAAATAATGTCAAGCGCATATTTCCTCTGACTAAGATAAATACCCTCAGTATTGCGAGCTACTTCGAGACCGAGGAAATATTTGACAGGTCCCAAGTTTTTCATATGGAAGCAAGTACCCATATAATACTTGAAAGATGCAATGGCGGAAGCGTTATTACCCGAAATGACAAGGTCGTCGACATAAATGAGAACAAGTAGACGGACCTCGCCCTGCGAGTAAGAAAATAAGGAGTAGTCGGCATAAGACTGGTGAAAACCATATTCCCGGAGAGCCGAGGCAAGCTTGGCAAACCAACAGCGAGGTGCTTGGCTGAGACCATATAGAGATTTTTTTAAACGACACACTTTGCCCTCTTTACCACGACTGAAGCCAGAGGGTAGTCGCATATGCACTTCTTCATGCAAATCACCATGTAAGAATGCATTATGGACATCCATTTGGTGTAACTCCCATTTACGGACGACAGCAACAGATAAAAAAGCGCGAATAGTAACCATCTTGACTACAGGAGCAAAAGTTTCCCCGTAATCAAGTTATTCCACCTGATGATTGCCAAAAACGACAAGACGGGCTTTAAGATGTTCAACGGAACCGTCGGGTTGATATTTAATTTTATAGACCCATCGACAACCAAGAGCCTTTTTATCAGGCAGAAGATCAGTGAGCTCCCATGTGTGATTGCGTTCAAGAGCATCTATTTCATCTTGCATAGCAGCACACCACCCAACATCACGAATGGCCTCCTTAAAGGTAGGAGGTTCAAAGCCAGAGGTCACTGCAGCAAGGAAAATACGGTGTTTCGCCGAAAAAGAGTGAGAGTCAATGTAATGAGCTAAAGAATATGGCGTACCTGAGGACAACGAGGACGGACTTGGTGAGCGAGAAGGCGAGGATGGACTTTGTGCGGTGCCAAGAATATAACCACGCAGACGGGAATTGGGAAATTTGAGACGGCGACCACGACCAAGGTCTTCTATATGAGTATCACCCGAGATGTCTTCCTATGTAGCAGCCCCACCCTCATCGACAGCCTTATTAGTGACAAGAGCCCCACTCCCGATGTCAGTACTACCCGTGGGTCCCTCAGTGGTAACGGGCCTGCTATCAGTCACACCATTAAAGGGTTCGGTCAAGAGAGAAGATGAGGGCCCAACAGAGGAGAGAACGGGAGCAGAAGCAAAATGGAAAATTGATTCGTAAAAAACGACGTCACGCGAGAGAAAGTAAGATTCTGTCTCAAGATCAAATAGTTTCCAACCCTTTTTATCATGGGGGTAACCAACCAAGATGCATTTACGCCCCCGCTTGTCAAATTTATCACCCCGGGTAGCTTGATTATGAGCAAAAGCTAGACAACCGAAGACACGGAGATTCATGTAGGATGGGGAGACACCAAATAAGCATTCATAGGGAGTCTTATTATCAATTAAAGGACACGGGATGCGATTAATAAAAAAAAACAGCTGTAAGAATGCACTCGCCCCAAAACGATTTTGGCAAATGAGCCTAGAAACGGAGAGCCCGAGCCACATTCAAAATGTGACGATGCTTGCGCTCGACACGACCATTCTGTTGAGGCGTGCCGACACAAGATTTCTGAAACTGTATCCCATGGGTAAAAAAATAGCCACTCATACAATTAAATTCATTCCCATTATCACTACGCATAGTTTTGACGGTTTTGGAAAATTGTGTGGTGACCATATGGAGAAAATGCATAAACATGTCGGTGACTTCCTTTTTACCAAGCAACAAAAATACCCAAGTGGCACGGGAAAAATCATCCACAATTGTCAAAAAGTATTTTGCACCACAAGAGGAGGGAATACGATAAGGGCCCCATAAATCACAGTGGATCAACTCAAAAATATCCGAAACTCGTTTATCATTCAAAGAAAAATGATTACGATGATGTTTTGCGAAATGACACGCATCACAAGCTAATTCTTTATTAAAATTCAAAGTGCGAGCAAAGGGAAAAGTCTTGACCACTTTATCTGACGGATGTCCCAAACGACGATGCCAAATATCAAGAGAGCCCGTATCGGTCACTTGATGAACCAACAAAGGCCGAGCAACCGCACAAATCCAATAGAGTCCATCTCGCATCTCACTTACTCCAATCGTCGTCCTCGTAGAAAGGGCCTGTATAAGACGAGTTTTTATTAAACTCAAAAGAATATTAATGACTAGCGGTAAGTTGTGAGACGGAAATTAAATTGCAAGTCAAACTAGGGACAAATAAAACATGATGAAGAGTAATAGAATCATTAATATGAACTGTGCCCATGAGAGTCGACTCGACACGGTGCCCATTTGGAAGACCAACCGGACGAGCAGGAATCTCACAACAATTCACCAAACAAGATAAATTACCAGTGACATGGTTAGAAGCCCCAGTATCAATAATCCACTTACACATACCGCTTAGACGATCGGAAGCAAGGACGGAGTTTGTAGATACCCCACTAGTCACGACATTGGCGTGAATGATGCCGCTTGTGCCGACACCACTGCTGCCACGACTAGCAGCAAGACTGACCTGAGCAAAAACTGTACCAGCCCCTACGACAGACCCAGCAAAGCCGGCGGATCCCGAGCCTGAACCACCACGAGCCCCTCCTGAACGAACACGCCGGAGTTCAGCCAAGGTGCGTGGTTTATCGCCCCACCAGTCGGGAAATTTATGGGTTTTAATATAGCAATTAGTGACGTCATGCCCCCTAGTATCACAATAAGAACAGTGAAGCTGCCTCCGTTCACCACGCTCCTTGTCGCGTAAGGCACGCCAATCGATGGTGGGTCTAGTGGAGGCTAGTGTGGCAAAGGCGAGGACATCGGAGACGTCGATCGGAGCAGCAGCAGGGGCCACACGCATGCGTTCGTCCTGGAGGACGACATGGTAGGCTCGGGTCAGGGTAGGTAGTGGTTCAAGTTGGAATTGTTGCGAACGGATGTTACCGTATAAACTAGGATCGAGGCCCATAAAGAATTGATGTAAACGTTCATTATCAAGACGTTTAAGGGTAGCGGGACTAATCTGACATTCACACTTACCGCACTTACAAGCGAAAGGCGGTTCGTGAACGATAAGGGAGTCCCAAAGCGATTTCAGTTTACCAAAATAAGTGGTGACATCCATACCTTTGGTTTGGGTACAGTTATGTAGTTGGGTTTTGAGACGATGAATTTTCGTCCCATCGACGACAGCGAACTGTGACGCCAAGTCGGACCAGAGAACCGATGCGTCTTCGACGTAGGAGATGGTGTCCAGCACAGAGGGGTCAATGGTATTTCGGATCCATTGAACCAAGGTACAATGAATGACTTCCCAATTTTCAAGGTAGAACTTATCCGTGGGCTTTGTGATTGAGCCATCAATAAAACCGAACTTCCGATGGGATTTGAGAGACATTTTCATGGAGTTTTTCCAATCTTCGTAATTATCACGAGTAAGAACAACATTTGATATTTTGGCACTCGGAACATCGTGGGAACCGAGATAATATGGGTTAGAAAAATCGAGGTTTGGTGGCTCCGAGGTGTCACCAGTCATGGTGAAAAAAAAGAATGAGTTTTTTTTTTTTTTTAAAAAAAAAATAACTGGTCTGATACCATGTTAAGCGTGAGACAATAAGAACAAAGAGAGAATGAAATGTTTGTTGTGTTGTGATTTCATTAGTCTGACAAAACATTTATACAAGCAAAGGGATATGCCAAAGGTCATATGGATAGACCAAGAGGCACACCATAATGCTAATAATTAACTAGACAATAACTAGCTAAAAATGTCTATCACAATTCCCAATATTGTCATTCCAATAACACTACCCACTAATTTGTTGATTTAGCTTGGTCTGCTGCTTAGTCGAGGTAGCATCACAATTTGAGGCTTTATCTAACTCACAAAAGATTTCACAAGTAGACATTCAAAATCGAGCGTGACATTCCGAGTTCACTTAAACTCGGACCAAAAGCTCATATGGTGATATGGACTCGTTTTTAACTTTTTAGTTCAATTTTATCCATTTTTTAATCAAACCAAGTTCGAGGTGAGCTTGAGCTCTTCTACGAGCCAAGCTCGAGTTTCAAATTTTTTCGGGATTGATGAATTTCAAGTCAAACTCGCGAATGTCTCAGATCACTCCATTACACCCTTGTCACAATTTGAGATCTTTAATTACATAGAGAATGTTAATATTCCATTTTACTATTTTACCTAGATTTGTAAATTGTCACTAAAGAGAGTTCGCAGTTTTTTGATGACGAGAGCCATTCGTCTACCGGATTATACGCTTAAAAAATCACGATCATATAATCATAATCATATCATATAATAATAATACTAATATACCCTTAAAATCTGCATCTATGCCTCTAATTTGTACGTATTTCTACATTTAACATAAAAAAATTTACCCATATATAATTGATTCAGTACGCTGTCAGAATTCTCTAACAATTTAACATTAAAAATATTCTTGAGAATTTTCTCTCATCGTGCAAAAGATTGATACAGGTACGAGGTTTTTCTATGTTTTAGACTTTAGTGGTAAAAAAATTTTGATTGGTAATATCTTATTTATTTTTAATCCACCAAATATGAAATGAATCTCATGAAATATTAGTCTTGCATATAAGACGGGGTGAGGTCAAACCCCTCACAAAAGAGCAGGTGGCAAGTGGGTTTGCCCTATTTGCTCTTTTGTGAGGGGTTTGACCGTCTAAAGCAATAAGACGGATCGTCCCGTCTGAAATGAGAAATTGTGTGAAACTAATGAGTGTTTACTCTTTCGTGATCAGATGAATTTTAGAATTTCTTGATTTTTAGTCATGTTTTAACATTTAGTTGGTCTGGACTCTGGATATTAAATATTTTACGTTAAAATGTCTAACTTATTTGTTAAAGTGAAAGTGTTCTTCAACAAATTTAATTTTTTTTTACTGTTTGCCTACATTTTGAAATGGTTAACAACGTTTAAGAATTCTCATTTATCGATGCGAATTCTACATTGTTGATTTTGATATTATGCATTAGAAATACGGAGTATATTTTTGAAGTTCGTCTATCCCATCTTTTTCTTCATGTTCTCATAATATCGTATTATCTCCATACTACTTCATGTTCTCATAATGGTATCAGAATTTCTTTGCAGAGAAACTATGGGAGATGCTGCAATGGCGTCTAGACGGCGCCCATTGTACACTTGTGGGGCTTCTACGTTAACAATAATTTGGAACCTTTATAGGCGAGCGCTTGAAGCAAATGGGCCAATCGGATCAGGCACGAGACGCATAGCAAAGCTAGGCTCAAGGGGTAGTCTTTTGGTTTGTGTCGTTCAATATCAATGGCTTTCAATCCTTTGGTTTGTTGATGGGTTCATTTTATTAATAAGGAAGATATTCGAAAGATGCGTCCCTCCTTCAAAACATGTTTTCAACAAAATAGACAATATAATCGACAAGGTTGATAATCTTCCTTGGGACTTTGAGCTTTTGATGAACAAATTACCGGTTATAATCGAAGAAAATCCGTTTCTAAGGTACGCAAAAGAGAAGGAAATCAGGGTGGATCCAAGCTCTAATGAGAAAAAGGAGGATGATACAGCAAAAACGACTCGAGATGAGGCTATGGATCATAACAATAGTAGGATAGTTATGCCATCTATGACGTGCTCTTATAAAGAAGCCTTGGAGAAAGGGGTGAAAGAAGAGGAGAGAACAGAGGAAATTATTGGGAAAGTAATCGAGAAAAATTTCAGTCACGTAGGAGTGAAAAAGGACGCGAACGAAAAGGGTAATGCGAACGAGGAAGATCCATTGTTAGAGCTTTTCGATTTTGGATGGGAAACACCAAAGGAAAAACTCACTACCTTGCGCTCGGTATCATACACTTAGAATAAAATATTGGTGCATATGTTTGTGTGTATATTTTGCAGATTTTAGAGTAGTTTTTATGTCTAGACATAACAGCCAAAGTTAACAGCCAAAGTAACAGCCAAAGCTTAGAGATGAATGTCTTTGAGATGCATATCAGTGATAGATTGGTAGTGTGACTGTATTTACTGATCTGAATACTGATGTGCTCACAAAACCATCTCGCGATCGCTGTTCCAAAGGGGGACAGAAGCGAAGGAGAGGGTGTAATCGCATTATTTATTATCTTTGAGTTATCAGGGTCCTTTCCCTCGTACCTCTGCAATTTGTACAATTGAAAGTATATTGTCAGCATTAGCAACTCTAGCGGCTACCTTCAAATAAAAATGCATTTAAATTGCACAAAAATCATTTACAAAGACAATGAAAGTGGGATATATTTACAAAATATGATGAGATTAGTATGACTTGAACAAAGGAGCTACAAAGAGACTCAAGGCTCCTACATGTATATCCTGCCCAAAGGCGAAAAAAGAAAGAAAAAAAAATCATCCACAAAATTACGTCTGGGGAAACTGTACATCCTCTGATTTAAAGAGCAAAAATGGAAGCTAATCACGGATCAAGGCAAAAGGGGATGAATTTACATGTGTGACCTCTCCGTAATAAACTGGTGAGGAAGAGTCCGAGGACTAACACTGAGGACCAGAAGACTTCTTGCTCTTCCATAAGAAACTGAAAGTCTTGCCTAGCTTTCTTCTTGAAGCTGTTTTACTAAGTTGTTTTGGTTCTACAACCGGCATTGACTTTTCGCTTAATGACTTGCACAGTGACTTCGTCTCAGGTTGTGGGGCCGAAAATTCCCGTACTGAAGGAGAACGAATGACCCGTTGAGGGGACAAATCGCGTTGCCTTTGCTTCCGGAACAACATTAGCAGCTTCTGCGCTTTATCACGGCCTCGAGAGGTCCCATTTACTTGGAGGGATACAAGTGAAGGAATTACGCCTTCTTGAAGAACCATTTGACTACATTTCTCATGCCCTTGGCAAAGTATCAGAAGACATGACACAGCTTGCTCCTGCTCAATGGGATCACCGGTGTCTAATATTGCTGCAACTGCGCCAACTAGACCAGGAGCTGATATAATGGCATCTTTCGCTCTATTATTCGATCCCAAGTTTATTAGAACAGCTATGGATTTCTCGGTCCATGTCGGGTCTCTGGGCTCCACCAGAAGTAGTAGTAGACTATTGACAATGCCGTAATGAAGGAGATTCGGAATATTGGATGGGTAAGTGGAGATATTGTAAAGGGCATGAAGGGCATCTAGCTTACACTGTGAGTACCTTTTGGTAACTAGAAGCTTAATTAGGAAGGAAACCGCTTTGCTTGAACCTATTATCGGTTTTGCTGCTTCAAGGCATGAAAGGTTAAGATAAAGGGCAGCTACTAATCCATAAGAATCGGGGTAAGCCATCATCTGCTCTAACACAATAACGACTCCGGCGTTCAACATCAGTTCCTTGTTTCTGAAAGATAAAAAAATAGATGTAAATCTTAAACCATCTTATCAAGAAGATTCAACAAATGAAGAGCGCGATGTAGAAAGTGATTGTGAAGCTAGAATGTCATATGCAGTTGAAAGATCTTTAGTAGTAAACTGGTAATTAACTAGTGTAAACAATTTCCTCTAATTTACAACAATATTAGTCCAATGCCTCAAGGGAATCCGCCTATGGAGAAATGAAGGGGATTGACCGGTTGAGTGTATGCAGTCTTACTCCATTTCTTTGTGCAAGGAAAATCCATGTAGCGCACAAAAATTGTATTTTCAATACATTCTCTATCTCATCAATCTTGAGCTTCAAAAAGAAAACTAGAGATCGTCAAACTCTCTTGGACAGCAAGCCATAAGCGTATGACGATCATTTCAAGTCCTAATTTTTTTAGCAACCTGATCTAATAATACCTTCAACTATTGGTTACTGATCATTATTCACCTCAGGCAACATAAAACTTTGTACAGATTCTCCAAGGTTCAAACATCTTATCAAAATATGAGTGACTATTATTAGCTCAAAATACCTGTTATTGTTAACAGCAAGGTTAAATAATGCCATCGCTCCCCCTTCCACTGCCAAGTCGAACCCTTCAGCAACTGCAGACTTCAGAAAATGAAAAAGTGCTTCAACAAACCCATGATCACCCATGAACTCTCTTGCTTCTTCATCATCTTTTAACAATCTCCTTATCTGCTCCACAACTTTCAGCTTTGTACTCAAGTCTTCATCTCCATCTAACACCGCAAAAAAGAACTCATATCTTTCAATTACATTTTCATCACTTAGTTCCCATACTACAAACTCACTATCACCAATGCTCTTTTTGTTTCCTTCAGCATCTTCAGTCACGTCATTTTCTAGTGGAACCACTTTCACCTCCTTCAACTTGCCCGACTTGCTGCTATCTATAGACCTGGACTGGACCGACTCACTATCGGACAACACAAGTCTCCAATAATTGAGATCAAGAGACTCAGGGGGGCCATCAGGAATAGGAACACCATTCTGTTCACACCAACTTGCAATGAGGCCCTTTACACAATAATTAGGGGTTAAGCAAAGATGAGAAAGCTTCTGTTGAGACTTTGGGCAAGTGTTATGCCCATCACTGAACCACTTCTCAATGCAAACCCTTTCGTACGTTTGTCCAGAGGCAATGATAACTGGGTCGTACATAAGCTGCAATGAGATTGGGCACCTTAGCTCTTCTGGTGGAATGGGTATTTGCTCTGACCGCCTACAGTTTGGCCTAAAAGCAAGAGATGGCTTAAAGTTAAAGGAATTAATTTTAGAAAAATGACGGTCAAATGCCTTCTCTTGAAGCCCTCCATCCTCTGAAGATCCTTGGACGGCGGGAGAACAAGGTCCAGAGCCTTGGGAATCCTGATCATCACCAAGGTCACTTCTAAACAGCTTGGAATAATTTCTCATGAGATGTAAAAGGTAAGCAACAATTGATTCTTTTCGTTTGTCTTCTTCAATACGGGCTTTCTCGATAAGCTTCTTAAGACACCTTCTTTCAGCAAGAGCAGCCCGTGAAGATGTAATGCCTAGTCTAGATGCAGCTTGGTGGAAAGATTCGAGCTCGTTGTTGTCATAGGAATTGTCATCAAATTTTATACCTTGTTGAAGCAATGCAATAAGGTCATCACCGATTTGTTTTTCTGAGGGATTAAGGGCGAAAGCAATTCCGTTCAATTCATTCATAATTTCTTGAACCTGCAGGAGGTTTTTTAGTATGTCTGTTAAATTATAGCAGAAAGGGTATCTTATTCCAAGGACGTAAGAATTCATTTGCAGCTATTCTCAGAACATAATGAGTCATAAACCCCGTAACTCATCAAAATCTAGAAGATTTTGCTCATTTTCTAAGGGTCAAATGAATTGTTCAGCATCAGAGATAGAAAATAGTGCAATAAAAAAAACCTATCTAAAGCATATAACGAAAGTGAAAGGTGCGACAAACTGAAAATGAAAAAAAAAAAAAAAAAATCAGCCCAAACCAAATGTTACGAAGGCAACACAAATGTATGTGAATTTGTGAATTGACCAGCGATATGAATTGAACAATAAAACCTTAGGAACAAGTCAGACGAGGGGACGAACCTGACAGCCAATTGCTTGTGGAACAATATCTTCAACACGCCTTAAACTGTCTAAAAGTGCACATTTTGCCTTTTCAAACTTCAAAACAATAGAATCTCCAGTAATGGCCTATAAGAAGCAAATCATGGTTAGGAAACTACTACTACTAATATGTAAAAGACTAAGGCTGTCTTCAAACAAGTTTCCCTCGTGCCGTATCCTGAACACAGCCTCAATGTCTCCCAGCCCAAAAGAATGGAAAACTTCATGTGACTTAACAAAACATACCAGGTACAGTTTGCTGCACTCCGAGCAATGTTGTAAGAGATTCTTTGCCTTCTCAAGAGCAACGTGCAATGAACATAATGCCTGAATTCCTGATCTGCTTCGTGGACGAGCTGCTTCCAGGGCAGGAAAGATAGTCATCACTTTACAGTATATTTGGGATAAACTTTTGCACAGTCCACCATGCAACTGGGAGAGAAAGATAGAAATGTAAGCAGTAGATCAAATCAGAGTTACAAAGAATAATTGCGAGAAGGTCTTATTTAAGCACATGGAAATGTACAATGACGTCCTCAAGAGTCAAGACCCAAATTAAATCTCTAAATCCCGAATATGCACAAGATTTCACATGATATGTTATCTCATAATAAGAATATCATAAAACTGTCCTATATGTGAAACAATTGAGGAAGCTCCTCTTCAACTCAGTGGATTAATGGGTAAATGGACAAGGTTAATAGTTAAATGGAGACAGTCCCTCATGAGACAAACAAATGAATTTAGCACGAAACCCACAATTTGTCATTGTCCTTGAAAAGCAAAAGACTTGTTTTCCTTCCACCATCATCAAACAACTTCTGCCTGAACGAATTGGAGTAATGCTAGCAACCTTCCCCTTCTACCCTCTCGCATGATCTAATAAAACATACTTCCTCGGGCCCGGTCATTTGTTTACCAATTCCATTTTAGGGTGTCTCATTCATTTGTTTACCTTTCTATATTAGGCATGCTTCTAATGGGTTATTTGATCACCCAATGAGACTATTGTCCACATGTTATCCAATGCCCCTACCCACAAATGTTCCCTCCCTTTTCCTTAATCTTTGTCCCAAAAGCAAGGGTAAACTAATGACCGGGACGGAGGAGTACTTCGTATTATATTTTCCTCCTTTCAATTGACATTTACGTGTACAAAATATATACTTAGTATAATTTCAACGAATTTACAGCCATATAATAACATTGTCACCAGCCTACAAGACCACAAATTCTCATTTGGGACTGGCATATCCGTCGCAAGCTTGCGACCGGTTAAGTATCACCCACTAGGGTAGAAAAAGTCAAGCTATTTGTGATTCCCTATGCTTTGTCTTATCCACCCAATTGGAAAAACTTAACCCATTAGAAGCTTGTGACGCACATATCAGGAAATGACCAAAGATTCAAAAGTTGAAGCTCATGATAGAATCACAAACATTACGCATATTTATCAAAAAATACAATTGAAAAATAGGAATATTTGAAGGCTAAGCCTGAAATCAAACAGAATCAAGATCACTACCTTGGCATCACTAATTGCAAAAAGGTTTTCTTCAAGCTCTGCAATATCCATATTTATAATGATTTTATAATACACTATTGCTCAGCTTTATATCTGCACTCTAAAACCAAGTATACATATTAGAACAAAATTACATTGACTTGAATTAATTAATTAAATCACATCCCCCAACAAAAAACAGCTCTTTTTATCAAAAGTCTTGAGAACAAATCTAAGATTCATAACATAACCCACTTTTTAAGTTTTTGAATGAAAAAGAAAAACACCATTAATGAAGCTGCTTTGCAATAGATTTATATTTTATTCCTGAAGAAAATTAAATAAAACCATAGATAAAAAAGATTTGAAGATGTGACGAAATGTTTGGACCACCAACACATAAATAGTTCCAAAATCCGTATAAATATAAAACCACAGGTTGGATAAATATCATTGTATGAAAGCAAAATTCAGGTAGACATTTTAGTGGACAACTGGTGTTCATAACATCAAATAATTAGAATGAAATAGCCGTTGATTATTGCCAACTATAAATGTGGGATACCCAGAGGATGAAAAAAGACAGAAAAGTAAGGTTGTAAGAATACCCAGAAAAATGGAACGTTGCCAAAGATGCATCATAAGTAATATGGTGAATGATAAATATTACTACAAAGAAAAGGGATTAAATTAGGAGTTGAATCTGAGGTTGGGGATGATCTGTTGAAAGAGGAGAAAGGGAATGGTGGGTTGGTTGCTTTGCTCAAACCCAACGTCTCATTTCATGTTACTCCGTATAATAATAAGTAATGCCTATTCTTAGCGGAAGTTAGTCGCAAGGTATATCATTCAATCCATTCTTTTATGTGGACGTGGCATTTCCAAATATTAGGTCGGTGCTCTCTTTTTACCTTGCCCCGTTTACCGTTTATCGCACTCTTGCGACCACACAATAAGTCACCATTTTGTGATAAATTTTAGTCACTTACTACTAGAGATGGCAATGGATCCAGGACCCTATTCAGATCCGCGGATCCGGACCCTGGTGGAGCGGATATGAATCTCATTTTTATGGATCCAGTGGATATGGGTCGGATATGGATCCTAAAAAATTTACGCGGATCTGGATATGGATCTTGTTATTAAGATCCAGACCCTACCCACGGATCCATATCTTTTATTTTTTTAATTTATTTTAATTATATAAGGATAATTAAAGTTTATAATGCTGATATTTTCTAATTTAATCAACTCTCATATGTCATTTTACTTATTTCATAGGTCATTCTTAATTTATAATACAATTTGAATATTTGTAAATTAATTTTTTCCTCATCCAAATAATAACTTACGCGGTAATTAGTTACTTTATTATGTTAAATGTCGATATAATGTATACTTATAATCTTATTAAACATTCTAATACATTTTATGTAATTTTAATAGAAAAATTACATTTAAAAGATGAATAATTTAATAAAATATTTTGAAAACGATCAGATCCATTTAGGACCCAGATCCTATCCTGATCCACGGATATGGATATGGATCTGAAAATTTTGGACCCTGCGGATATGGGGCGGATCTGGATCCAACATATACAATATGGATCTGGATCTGGATCTTATAGGACCCTATCCAGATCCTATCCATTGCC